>DWNE01000825.1:0-25297 GCA_018249875.1 Cecropterus toxeus | reverse complement strand
GCGTTGCTACTCCCGAGGACTGAGATGGTCGCCTCATATAAAAGTAAGCCGGCAACCACACCCTTCCACCGAAACGCCTTCTAGAACTGAAGTAGTATGGTCTAATTTTTTTATTTTAAAATATGTAGCCAATACCATAAGGACATATAGCTGCAATCGATATAAGGGTGCACAAGGGTGCGCTACAAAAATCATAATACCAACGCATTAGAATTTTATGTGCCTTATAAAAACCTTCAAACCAGATAAACAAAATGTACTTCAATAGATTATATGACGCTATAATATACGTGTTTAACGTAAATAATATAGGCAATCACGAGTTTCGGTGTCTCTCCGTGCTGTGGTTTTGCAAAGAGACTGGAGCTGAGAGCGCGTGAGCTGAATACCGACACTTCACGATAACGCCTGTCGAATCAGATTTGAATATGAATAGAATATTAATGAAAAACTTGCTCTCGACTATGAATAGGAGTCGTTCTCGTTATTTTATTGAACCCCCTTTGATAGATTGTAAATGCACTTAGGAGCATGAATGGAATGATGCTTGGACTGTTTCAATGGGCTTATCCGCTTCAGAATAGCGTTGTGAAGTCAGGCAAGCATGCCAAAGGCATTGAGTTGACTATTGAATTGACCAAGGCACTGTCTGTTGCTAACTGTTGCCCGGATTTCAAGCATTATGTGTTAGACAAAGTAGTAACCTACGGGTTTTAGAAATCAGGGATTCAGAATATTGCAAAAAGGGCCAGATAGTAGTTTTGGAACAAAATTCCGATTTTTGTCCTATCAATGGTTTTTATTGACATAAAATATTATTATTGTTAACCAGTGAAATTCTACACGCTAAACATATTGATACGTAATATTAGATATTAAAATAGCTTCATGGTACGACAAGGATCCTACAAATTCACTAAGGGTCACACTTGATATAAATGCTAAAATATTATAGTGAAGTAAATAGGGATATCTTATTTTTGTGTGTATCTTACCTTGTGTAACTTTAAACCCTTGTTTTAAAACCAATTTTATTTACGTAAACTATGTAGTAAGCTTGTTAAAAATAGTAAAACAAATACATATATATCCTGTGTAACACTGCGAACTGCGACTGGACATATGTACATACAAACATAGGTACATACGCTCGAAAAACATTACCCTCCTTCTGACGCAATCTAGTAATTATGTTATACTGGCAATTTTTAAAAGCTGTCTTGAGACATTGATCAATTGCCACACTTAATGCGAAGGTCTGTTTTTAATTACGGCCGAGCACTCTAAGTCTTCGTCGTAATTTAAAAAGGGTAAGATTTCACTTAATGAAATTCATGCCAAATACATCTCTTTATACTTTCAACGTCTAGACTTCCACGATTTTAATATTATTGTGATGAATACGAATATATAAATAATAAAGCAAACATAATTAAAACAAAGGAAAGTAGCTCTCGCCGTCCATACATGTATGGACGGCGAGGACTATTTTTCTTTTCTTTAAAGTTTAACCAATATACATAAATATAGAAACTGTATAAATTAATATTTAATAAGTGTTTTTTTTTAATAACGAAAACCAACACACATGCTTGTCGACAAAGAACAATGAGTCTTGGTACTCTCAGTACCGGTACTGAAATAATATTATGCAAAAACACCGTCATTGTACTATACTCGGTTTCGTGTTTTTAATCGCGTTGCATGGTAAGCGTAGGGGTACAGATACATGTTATTTATTCCATGACTGAATACTCTATTTCAAATTGGAGTGTGTGTGTACGAACCCAAATTATTTCAGCCCTGAAAAATGCCGACAGGATTTTATATGCCAGTTGCGACGGTGGTAAAGATCCACAGATCCACCAGATGGTGTTGGACGACGTATGATTCTACCTTTAATGTGTATCAACATTCACGGATGTTATTTTTATTTAAGAATTCTAACCGTTTCAGAGTAGAATAACATTTCTTCCTTTTTATGCAAAATGACGTAGAAGTTTTTTTTTAAATTTATTTTAAAGTATTATAGTTTTAGTAGTAGGAACTGTGACTCCGCTTGCGTAGCCGCGAATTGCTAACATTTTAATACGAACAACTTTACTTAGTGTAAACTCTTTACGATATTAGTAGATAGCTATGTAGTTAAAGTATATAAATATTCCAACTGGCACGATTTCTTACGTAAAATTATCTGTAAACAACATTAACGCGATTGTTTTATTTACTTCATTACTATAAGTGATATATATATAATAAGTGATTTATTATATTATTCCCTATTAATTTTGTATTTATGATGTTGATAAAATAATTAATGAGAAAATAAAATGAGCTAAAAATTCTCTACATTTATATAGACTACAATTGCGCATGAACGTTTACATATTTCTTCCGTGGTGATCAAATCAGGTAAATACACGTAATAGCATGACATGCGTAATTTAACTGTGGTATTCAGTAAACAGCACAACGTTGCTTTCCCACATGTGCAATGATGGGAAAGGACCTCATTGCCCGATATTTGCGTAGCGTGGGCAAATGTCACGGCATTCGCTGATGGCGATAATTATTCAGTCGTATTTGCAGGCTGAGTTTACGCTCGGAGTTTCAGCAAATTGATTATTTTGTCGATTTAACGGTGATAAGAGAAACGTAACTGTATGGTCATAACGATATCAACGTAAGCCCTGGAGTTGTATTTAAACTGAATGTGCAAATATTCACACTTCAATATTTTCGAAATATAAAAATGAGTAATATACCAGTAAACCGTTAAGTTTCTGTTATATCTGTTTTATTTATTTCTCTATCTTATATCTCCCTTGTTATCTGGTCATCAACTCACGTATGTCTCATTGCTGTGAACTGGTCTCCTCTTAGAGTAAGACAGCTAACGTCACCGGCACAGTTTTCCTGCACCTAGGGGAGAGAAGGAGTTCTGATCTTACTGCCTGAGTCCTGGCAATCCCCCTCTTATGAGAAAGATTGCGGTTAAACCAAAGATACCTTGTCTGAGGTACTGACCTTATCTGTAAAATTAGCTAGATTCAGTGATTTAACAAGGATATTTTCCCTCAATGCGGTTTGTGTTTGAAGTCAACGCAATATTATTCGAGATTTCATTTCATTTAGAAATTGGTTGCTATATTTCCTTTGGGGCCACCGCTATGAAATCCGATTTGAGGTTCGCAAATGTAAATAAAGGAACATACAAGAGTGTTTCAATTATTTATTGTTGTTTACTCATTAGATTCTAAATTAGGAGTAAGAGATGTCACGAGTGTGTTATCAAGATTTTTAACCGATTGCTTCAGAAAGAGGGTTATGTTTAGCAAGTGTATGTATGTATGTTTGTATGTATTTCTTTTTTTTGGCATGCTCTATAGCCTAAACGGCTTGACAGATGACATATGACATATCATTGAAATTGCTACAGTTTGCAGAGTGAGACTATATAATTATATAGCCTCTTATGTAGCGCGTGCCTAAGTAATGGACATACATACCAACAAACATACATACATACATACGCTTGAAGCCTTCTTTCTGACGCAGTCGGGTAATAATGTTGGACTTTATATAGCATATTATCTTTGTGTAAATAATGTACCTGGCAAGATTTCAAACACAATTCAAAGCCTGTCTACTTGCAATGAGCACAATTGCATGGGGTCCAGATAAGACAATTGTACGAGATTGGAGGAATTGCTGTGTTAATAGAATGAGGGGTGGGGGCGTGGGGTGCGAATACGTTTACTGTCCCGCGGTCAGCCACGCGTGAAGCTGTACCCTGAGGGAGGCTCAACGGATAAAGATGTTTCTACATTAGCGAACAGCGATAAAAGCGATCAAAAGCGAGAAGCAATTATGTATATCACTATACCTTAGTAAAATAAAATAAAGTTATGACAAAAACAAGTGTAACTCTAAAAAAAGTTAAAACTATGACCTTGAGATTTTTCGAAGTTATTTAGGGTATAGAAAATACGAAGTTTTTGTGCAACAGTGAAATAGTAAAATGACATTTATATATGTTTTGGTTTGCTAGTAATACCATCTAAAGCCAGTAAATAGTATTATCGTTCTCTATCATACTAGCGCTTAAAACGTTATTTATTGCAAATGACATTTCTATTTTAATTGCAAAGGGTTCAAAATTTAGGAGACGTTAAATAAATGTCATTTCAAAGTTGCTATGGAAATGTATGGTTGCTTACCAAGTAATTATAGTATATTTTGGACAAGGGTTTCAGTTAATTACGAGATCGTAGAAATCAAGATTAAATGAAATAGCTATGACTAATTTACCGAAAATATGTATTTACGCGCAGTAATAGCCTAATGATGAGAACTCGGCCTCTCAATCGTGGGTCCGACTTTATTATTCCAGGCATACACCACGGATTTTTCTAAAATTATGAGCGTATTAGAAACTACGTACTTATCACTGCTTTACGGAAAAGAAGTACGCCATGAGGAAACCTACATACCTGAGAGTACTTAAAAATAAAGTTCTCAAAGGTGTGTGATGTCTACCAATTCGTGCTTGGCCATCGCAGGAGACTATGGCCTCAAAAACTCTCGTTTTGGGAGATGATCCATGCCCAGCAGTAGAATAATAATGGTTAGGCAGGATACTTTTAACACCACGACTATCCACGGCTAGCTTGTAAAGGATATGCGTTTTACCTCATGTGGCACACGTAGTGAAGAGACATACAGAAAAACAGTAAAACATTTTTTTCATAAAGATATATCTATTTACTAACGCTTTATATGATTTTTGTCAAAATAGCCAAGCAAAAGTATTTTAATTTACATAATTTTAAAATAATTTATTTAGTAGCTTTCATTTAATATCCATATTGTTGTAATGATAAAAAAATCGTTCCTCCCCCCCTTTTACCCCGTTTTCTGGCGCCATTTTTAAAAATTGTATAGCCTAAGTTACGTTACAAACAAATATGATTCTACTGATATGTCATACGTCACAATCCATCAAGCTGTAGCGCATGCCAAAGAAATAGACGTACATAAAACAAACATACATACATACGCTGCAAAAACATTACCCTCCTTCTGATGTAGTCGAGTATAGAGATATAATGTAAATAATATATTGCCTTAATTTAACACGGTTAAAGACAATAAACATATGCCAACTTTCTCACCTGTAGGTAAGAAATAATTTATCTTTCACTTCATGCATGCAAATTTAGATCTTTTTAAAACTCCATCTTTTCATCTTCTATTGAATGTAAAGAAATTCTAATGGAAGTAAACAAAAATTGCCAAAAAGGAATGGAAACAAACATCTATGGAAATGCGATCATTACTTTTTCTCCGTAACGAATGAACCTACATCAAAAGCCTGTCAAAGATCGCTCGAAAACACTGCAACGTTTATTTATCACCTGGAAGATAAGGAAGGCTACATACGATGGTTCATTGTTGAAAATTACTCGATAATGAAATTGTTTCAACATACAGAAGGTTGAGTATATAATGATTAGAGTATCATTATATAGTAAAATTTATTTATCACCCAACTGCGTTAGAAGGAAGGTGATGTTTTTCTAGCGTATGTATGTTTGTTATGTTTGTTTATATGTATGTATGTATGTTTGACAAGCGGCATGAATGTATGACATATCATTAAATGCAGAGTGACATATAAAATTTTTAAAATTGGCGCCTACAAATAAGTGAAAAAGAGTGGAGGAGGACCTTTTCTATCGCGGCACTATCTATGGGTATAAATGAAAGCTGGAACATAAACCATTCCAAAAATATACATATTGTAATTCTTTTAGCCGAGTTTTAGCCCAGTCGAAAACTCATATACCTAAATCGTTAAAAAATCGTTTTACTCAGTCGTGTTTTTTGTTTGACTATTTTTATCAACGTTACTGATCTTTTAAGTTACTTCCATACTGTTTTTTAACATTAAAACGTCGGCATGTGTTATTTTTTCTTTCTCTTCTCCTTTAAATAAAATAAACAACTCATACCATTATATGATTGGATTTCACAAAAAAATGGCACACAGTATACTATGACCTAGAATAACATAATTCTGGTTGTGAACGTGATATAGATTTTTATTCAAACCGTACATTTACTTGAATCGTGTGTACACTACCTTAGGTGTATCAAACAATAATCCATCTCTTAAGGAAGAGAATTGTGAATTCGGCTGTAAGATTCTGCCGCATCCGTCGAAGTTTTACGATTTTCCTTATTAAAATATTTTTTTTTGTGACACTTATCAGGTGTAGTAAATATTTTATATTGATATTTAACCATTAACCTTATGGAATTGGCAACAGAAAAAAGCAAATTGACATACAACTCAATTGATATTATATAGTAAAATTCTGGAAGTGAAATTATTAGTAGCAAATATAACAATGATCAAGGTAATATATTAAGGTGTAGCCCTATTTTTAAATTCAAAAACATTTTAGACGACATTGATTTGTTTATTAAAAATACCCTTACCAATGTCCTACCTAAATCGTCAGTTTTCGGATCGTTCATGGACCCAGGCTTTACTACCTATTCGTTATGGAGGTTTGGGAATCCGCAAAATTTCTAGTGTTTATCTCCCAGCATGTTTGGCTTCAGCTCATAGTGTGCAATCACTTATAAACAATATTCTTAATAAATCGTTTATTAATCATGAGGTTGCATACTTGAGTGAAGCTAAACATGCCTGGTAATTGGCTTGCCCAAATTAAAATTTACCACAGTTTAAAAATATTCAGAGACTCTGGGACGAGCCCATCTGTATAGAAACACATAAATGTTTATTAGACTCGTCTTCAGACATTACAAAACGGGCTCGCCTCTTAGCTGCCTCTGAAAGAGAATCAGGTTTTTGGCTACAAGTTTTACCTTCTTTTAATTTAGGTACTTTTTTTGATAACTTTTCATTTTCAATCGCGGTTTGTTTACGTCTAGAGTAACATCGCTGTCTTTATGGTGGAAGTGTCAATCAGTTTGGCGATCACGGACTATCTTGTCGCCATAGCGCTGGTCGCTCATCTCGCCATGCATGCATCAATGATGTCATCCGCAGGGCTCTTGTCTCCGTCAACGTGCCGGCTTTTTATCGTTACCAGCGAATAAAAACTTTTCAGAAAGGACTTTAATAAACTTTAACGTAATTTTTCTACACTCGCCAGCGCTACGGCCAGTGCCCATCTCTAAATATTTGGTCAGAGCGACTCGTTTATTACATTTCCTCGGACAACGCTTCTACCTGCACAATTTAATTGCGCTTTCCACCTGCGCTCAAATTCCCTTATGCCTCTACACACATGAGAAAACATTTTGTTCCTTACGACTACGACTATCTACACGACGTTTATCTTCACGGCATTAAAAGAGTACTAAATATTTCACCGAAATCAATTTATACGTTAAAATTGTAATTTTACGAGTCTAGTTTAAAATCGTTGACTGAAACCTTACAGTATTACGGATATGAAATTTAGTTAATTTGAATCTGATTCAGCCAATTTCTGATAAATAAATTACACCAGCTAAAAATAAATTAATTTGAATAACGCACGGTACCTTTACTTGTAAAAATCGTGTTTCCTAAACTACACTCCAAATGTTTCTCTTAAATTAAGCCGTTTGGAATAATTCAATTCAAGAGCTGACTTTTGAACATTTAAAATTGTAATATTACACATCCTTTCCTCCAATTATATTATTCCTGCGAAACAAAGCTTTGTGTAAACGTGTTCAGCGTTTGTTTATTGCAATTCGTTTGGAATCAAGCTCTTTGTCTGGCGTACCCTTTTGTCATAACTAAAATGAAGTTAATAACGTGAATGTTATCTATTAATAGAATCTTTGTAATATCCGGTACAGAAACGGACCGTTAATATCGAGAACTCAGTTTCAATATTGTATTGAATTGGTCCTTATAAGAACAATGATTTCATTCGTCGAAGACTAAATAAAGTGAACTAAAAAAGTTTTAAAATCAGTTTGATATTATTGTACATATAAAGTTGTGAAAATTATAATATATAATAATCAAACGATAAAAATAATATTTTAATAACAAACAATATAATATTTTTGTCTAAACCACGCACAAGTAGATACTGATGCCCACAGACATTAGTAATCAACCAGAAATAGGAGCCTCATCTGAGGTCAATTTATATTACCCCTGAGGGCCAAATAAACACGCTTCTGCCTTATTAAAAAAAAACATTTAAATATTTTTAAATAAATCGAATAAGCCACAATATTCCATAAGGAAAGGTGATCGAACCAATTTTATTAACGTCACAAATTTCCTTCGCACTGCACAACCCCATTAAGATTTTCATTGAAATCAGAATCGAAGTTAAATCGAATTTAAGCTCACTGTACTCTCAGTAAATTCAGCGCTTAAATCGCTAAATAAAAATCCAATTCAGAAAATAGCATCCGCATCGTTTAATGTACCTGAGAAAAATAAATATTTTGTCACCCATGTTTCAGTGGTTCTGGCGTACATTTTTTGTAGTCCAGTGAGTTTCAACTTTGTATTTATTTTTATTATTAATTATGCCCCGATGATTAAACCCAATCATCTGATTAAATAAATTCATTTCATTTGAGACGATTTCGAAAACACAGATATAAAGACAGACAATGATTTTGAAAATTATAGAAATGTTACTTATTTTCCTACTATATCTCCGACCACGATAGAAGGCTACGTTGTTTAATATGTTGAATATGACATTGTTTGTCACTGCAAATTGAATTAGCAAACTTGATGTTCGGATAATAATGGATAATTAAATGCATTATTATAAAAATCGGTCAAGTGCGAGTCGGACTTGTACACGAAGGGTTCCGCACGATTATCTACAATATTGAGCAAAAAACACGTTTATTGTATGGGGACCCACCTTAATATATATGTATTTAATTTTTAGTTGTTATTTGTTGTTATAGCGGCAACGGAAATACATCATTTGTGAAAATTGCAGCTTTCTAGCTATCACGGTTTATGAGATACAGCGTGGAGACAGACAGACATACGGACAGACAGCGGAGTCTTAGTAATAGAGTCCCGTTTTACCCTTTGGGTATGGAACCCAAAAAATCGTTTTAAGCAGTCGGGTTTTTAACGTTGTTTCTAGTTATATATTAAGCAATTATGTAGACGTACTCCTCGAGGATAGTAGCAACACATAGTAGCATCTAACCAACTATGTAATTTTACTTATGACATTATATATATCAAAATAATGATATTTTTGCTAAACTACTTGTGAACAATGCAGGACACAAGCTTGTACATCGTCTCTACTCGCTGTAAGTAAGACAAGTCCCTGACATATAAAAGCTCTGTAGGCGATATCTTTTTCCCATCCGTTTGTAATTTTCTACAGGCTATTAGTTTGTATTGCCTAATTCTGTTTGTTATTGCCCATTATTATTCCATAAATACAACTGATATCACAATATTTTGAACATATTTATTTACATTACTTTATTTTACCAGGTGGTAGATCTAGTGCCGTTCGTCCGTGAAGTGGTTGCGTTTCAGTGGAAAGCTTTGGTTGCCAGCACACTTATATATGAGGCGACCAACTTAGTCCTCGGGAGAAACAACGCATCTGTGATTTACTTCAAATAGAACCTCTGTTCTATACGATGTTGCTAACAAATATCCATGTACTGCAGTAAATTATCATCAGGCGGACTGCATGCTCTTTTCCTACTTCAACTTGTAAGAAAGCGGTAATCGTTAAATACAAGTATAAATCTCCGTGAATCAGTGATACTGATAAAACAAGTTTAATTTTAAAACACACGTCGATTTCATTTGATACCATACTTTCTTCTACTACTTTCGCCCCCCCCCCCCCTCCTACCTAGTAAATTAGGTGAATCGATTTTGATAATACATGTCTAAATGTCTAATATGCACGTCATGCTTTTTATTTGATAATTCACTAGAGTATATTAGTCGTTATTTGAGTATTTTCCACTTTCACCTCTCATTTTTAATTACTGGTTAAGCCAATTCTTACAATACACGTTCTATTGTAATAAACATACTTTCCATAAATACGATTGTAAATATATTTTAAAGATAATCGTTAAATAAAAGCAGATCTCTTCGTGATTGATACGCGGTTTCCCACCACAACTATTTATTTCTGATTTATAACGTCGATATAAAACAGGAATTTTAATGGTTCTGTGTAGAGCCTCTATACACTAGTGTAGATGTAAAGAATAAAGTATCTTTAAATAAATGTCAAATGAAAGTAACAAATGAATTTGCTGTTTATCTGATGTTAAGTAGTCACTGCCGTCCATGGACAATGAACCCCAGATCATAGTTATTTTATTTATTTTTGATTTATTAATTTATTATAGTTACACCTAAAAGGTAGCCACAGATGCATAAATACCCCTCAGGATTAAGTTGGAATGCCTCTGATAAGTATATCTCTCTTAACATACCCTTTAGTGCAACACAGAACAATACATAACACTGCTGTTAGGCAGAAATAGATTTGGCAGTGGTGTTTCCAAAGTTGAACTACTGAGATTTCTACTATTTTGCAAAATACTTGAATAAAGTTTTGAGATAATTGACTATTAATTAAAGTATGTAGAAGGCGCTCCAATATACATTACTACACATTAACATGCATAAATATATACATATACGTATACATACATCTAAATTTATAATTATTTTAATCGTTAATGAAGATACCGTATTACCTCTTAATATTTTCATGTTCCTATAAAAAGCCTTAACATTAATAACATATTCTTAAAGTTTTCCACCAATTCATATAATAGGCAAATTTAATAGACAGTACTATTGGTATCTCCAGAAAGTAACAAACATAAAAAAGATAAGATCAAGGCCGAACTAACAATAGAAAAGCTCATTTCGACGATGACAAACTTTCCGCCCTCCGATCATAGTCTTCACACAAAACGTACGAACCTTAGAAGATGTAACCAAATAGACTCCTAACACCAACAATAAAATTGAATAAAATCAAAGTGTAAGATTATATAGAAATAACTGCCAGTATCTTTCTAACTATGATTATTTAAACGGAACGAACACAACAATCTGGTATTTTTTAATATTTACTACAGGGTAGGAAACGAGAAGTGAATGCCGGTAAGTGCATGTAATATTTTTATACGGATGAGTTTGTAAACTCACCGTGGTAGGCAAGTAAAGATTACACGCATATTAAATCGAAATAAACGCTTATTAGCTTGAACTGAACGCATATTACCTCAGACTACTCACTAATTAACTCGTTAACTCTGTCTCCCCACTGATTGACATAAGTGCGCCACGTAGTGAAACTTTGGTATGGGGATATATCCGGTCACACTAAGCGATCATGCCTAATAAGCGTCCAGAAAATCACTTTGAGGTCACTTAGGCAAAATAAGGTATCTTGTTTCATCCCGACTGCCTCGACATTCTCAGTTATACTGCACAGTTTAAAGTATGATGTTGAAAAAAACTTCGATAGTGTGAGTTAGAAGTACTAGTGGCGCCATCTTTTGACAAGTTGCGGAAAATCATCACACAATAAAGAATCAATTTAGCGCGTCCCTTTATAGTACCTCTGTAAGTAGCTCCAAAGCGTAAGGTTTTAATTCCGAGTCTATTTATTTCTAAGCCCATGATCCCTTCACGAAAAACGAAGGAATCCAAATACTAAAGATTAATGGCTCGTAGACAGTTTGGTTTATGTCCCTGTAATATATTGTGTTTATTGTGGGTAAATAAATATTTGGGTGGTATTTTACTTTTGCTGTTTTCCGGGAAATGTTTCGCTTGTATATTTTATCAGCATTTTGTTTTTTTAGTAATTACCCTGATAATTATTAATTAATCAGAAAACGTTTATAACGGTCTCATTATTAACACGCTTGATTTTTTTCGAGTGGAATAATGTAATTAATTTTGTATGGTATTCTCAACGAGCCACTTAAAATTAGTGTTCGACAAAACTGGTTTTTCCGCAGAAACCGGAACCGAACGTTCGGCCCGGCCGAACTCTTTCGAACGGTTTCGGCCGTCTCAGCTACGACCGAAACTGAAACCGAAACCTACGTAAACATACGTTAAGTTGCCATTAGAAACTGAAATCTACTGTATTTTACCACACTTATTTGCATACCGACAGTTAAACAGTGTTACATAAAATAAAAAGAAAATCATTTAAATATGCAATAATTTTTTTTATATCATTAATGTATAAACTAACAAATATGTTTAAGTAAAAATTTACTTGTGGGAATTAACTTAAAATAATCAACATTCAGATAGCACGACGCAAAATAATTTATGACAACTAATGTTTTGGCCCGATCGAAAGTTTCGGTTATTTTTTGGCCGAAACTGAAAGTGAGCCCGAAACTATACTTTTGTCCGAAACGACATTTTTAGCCGAAACTACATTTTTTGGCCGAAACTGAACCCGAAACCGAACCTTTGGTCGGTCACTACTTAAAATAGACAATTGACATGTCATGAAAAGTCTCTATCACCCGAGATCACCCATCCCTACCTCGCATTTACTTGACGTCGTTGTCGCGTATCTGTATAGATCAACGATCCATTCGTTCAAGGACAACGACGTTATGCTACGCACTTCCTGTTTTCAGGGTTCTGTACTCAAAGGGTCTTCAGCCAGTCTGTGTGACCTATATCTCATGACTGGTATCTCATCATATGCATTACTATTGCTACTACACTAACAAATACAAAAAATAAACAAGTATATAAGTGGGGCTCACATGCCACCAAAGGTCATTTTTTGCCGTTTTTTATAGGTATGGAACCCTTCGGGCGCGATACCGACTCGCACTTGACCGGTTTTTTAACATAACACAACTGAGACATCCGAACAATCCACTATTATAAACAGAAAAACAACTTTGTTTATCTTCCTACTCATCACTCATTCCTGGTCCTTTATTATAAACAAGTTGTTATCTTAGAAAATATTTGTTTTTTAATTGTCTTACAATTTATTTTATTTACACTTTGGTTTTTGTTTTTCTGTGGGGATATTAAGTAAAGACTTACCCAATGTAGAGACATTCGGTTGATGTTGCATCGTAAGACCACTATTTGACACAATGCTAATCAAATTTTCCCGATTACATACTTGTAGTTCATGTATATTCCCTGGACATATAACAGTAAAATCAAAATTTTATATATCTACTAAAACACTTGTGAACAAGGAAGAGCACACGCCTGCATAACGTCTCACAGGGAATTTTGAATAGATTTGGTATTAAAGCTTACCCTTGAACTTTATCAGCAAACAGTGTAACAAAGTGTTCCCAACTTCCTTATCTCGAATTTCAGGCGAAACAACAAAGTGACACTTGATTACAGAGACAGAAATTAGAAGCAGACAGTTGTTAGGACGCTGGGTTATAGTTAGTATACTATTGTAGCTATTGAGTAGACTTTATTCACTACTAGACGTGCCTCCCGGTTTCACACGCTTTTAGAAAATGTAACGTGAATTTAAACTGCATTATTTTTTGATAGGTAGATGTTAATGTCAGGAAGACTAAATGTTATATAGACAGACATAAATTCTCAAAAAAGGAAAAACATTTTTATATAACTTATCCTTAGTGCACTAAATTTTATTTTCTTTTCATATAATATATTATATTATATGAAAAGAAAATATTTCATATAATTTTATTCTTGATTTTGAGAGATTGTATGGATTTACAAAAATATATGTGAAATAAGTACAGTTACATAAATGTTAGTATACCTACTAATTATTTTTTGCTTGTCGTTGAATAACCTCAATACAGTACATATGAAGTTATAGTATCAAGCTCATTATAAAAGTCCATATAAATACGTTGCAGTGCAACGAACTAAAAGTTGCTATAAAGCAGGTCACAATAACTTTTACAGATCCCGACCGAACAGACACCACAAAATAAAATAACATTACCACGTTAAAGTTTTAGTTCGACAAACTTTATGCAGAAATGCAAGGCAACAAACTAAAATAAAATCGCACCGAGTCTGCAAAGCAGGTCAGAATGCGTTTTTTCAGATTCCTGACACCCACAATCAACAATGGAAGCGGCGGCTCTCGTTAAACTTCGAACGTTATAATGAATCCAGTTCTGGATTCAAAAGGCCCTAAGGTTATTTACGCGGTTTTCCTAATGATTTGCTTGAAGTAAAGCGATAATTCAACAACTCAAAGTAACAGCTGAGTGATATTATAGCTTGCCACAAAATATGTCCGTTCGAATCCCATATATGTAATTGTATATGTTGCAAAATTTGAAAAAAAAAGATAAAACTATCAAGTTTTTTGATGGTAGCGAACACCATATTTTTTTTTTATTATTTTAACGGACTTCTAAAAAGGAGGAGGTTCTCAATTCGGCTGTTTTTTAATGTTTGATACCTCGATGCTCTCGACCAGGTAAACCATTTTAATAATCTTATTTTAATTATAAGATAAAAGTTGCAAACGCGCATGCAGTCCAACTGATGGTATGTGGTAAGTGCCGCCGTAAATAGGTATGCCGGTGGCATCATCCCGGTCGAACTATGTTGGTTCTACCACCTGGAAATTATAAAACCAGTATATTTAAAGGAACTCTTTTAAAAAGTATATTAAAGACGACACGCGAGGCGAAACGGTCACCATTCTGTTCTGACACGCAGTGGGTCCCGGTTTCGATCCCCGGTAGACAGAAATGTGAATGATTAGTTTAGATTTCTGTTCTGGGTCAGGGTGTTTGTGTATTCGTCTTTGCGTGTCCATGGCACCTACGACACAGAAGAAAATCCTACTGCGGGGCTATGAGTGTAGAAAACGTTTTTAAAAAGTATGCGCCGCTGCAGCGGAAACCGCAGACAAATACGAACTACGGAAATAAAACGCGGTACAAAATTGGCACCTATCCTACCTACATTTTTATATTCTACGCGCGGAAGTAGGCTGGAAACCGCTCTATGAGTTCTAAATCTGAGTCGAAAAATGATGTTCTCAGAAGCATATAAACTATCAATCATTTAGCCAGCATGGCGGCCTGGCCTAACTCGATTTACAATGAAATTGGGCTTAACGGTGTGACAATCGTGGTAAATCTGAGTCGTACATATTATTCTCGAAAGCCTACAAAATATCAATCATTTGGCCAGCATGGACTAAGACCTAACAACTTTGCAATGAAATTGGGCTTAACGGTGTGACAATCGTGGAACGATGTTCAATTTCTTTGACTTACGTAGGTGGTAAAATTAGTAGGTATAGTTCAACAGGGAAGGTACCACCGTCACATCTAATTCTGAAACAGTTCTTGCGGTTCGTTAGAAGGGTGTGGTTTCCGGCTCACTAATATGTAAGGCGATCATCTTAGTCCTCCGGAGTGGTAACGCATCTGTGATTGACTTCAGATAGAACCTCTGTTCTTAATGAAGTTGCTTACGGATGTCCGTGGGCAGTAGTGGTCACTTACCATCAGGTGGACTGCATGCTCGTTTAATAATTCAATCTGCTAAAAAAACATAACATTCAAATCTTGCATGAAACTCATAAATATACAATCCAAACAAGGAAAGCTGCGCTTATATATATGTATCGTTCAACCAAACTAATAGCTGTTTCTGTAAGCTAAGTCCTCACAACTCGAATACTCCATTACTTGTAGGATACTCTAAGCCTACAAAATACCTCCAATTTGTTTCACTAAAGCCGTCAATACTGATATAAGGGCTTGCCACTTTATCTTAGCGGAGATTTACAGAGAAATCGTTGATCTGTTTTACTTGTTCCCTTCCACTTCTTGTTTGTTTAACAATGAACATAAGATACTATTATTTAGCCGATTGCGTCACAAGGAGACTAATGTTTTTGGAACGTTTTTCTAAATGTTTGTATGTCCGTGTTTGGCACACGCTACAGCCCAAACGGTTTGACGCATTATGACATACGACATATCATTGGAATTGTCTCAGTTTGCCGAGTGACTTAGGCTAAATTCTATTCTTTTTATTATTTTAGAACTTGTTGGAACTTAAACCATATTCCTAATTTGACGAAAACTCATAAAAATGTTATATTATTATAAATACAAAGAAACAACTGCTTAATAAAAACTGAAGCTGATGGCTGTCAATCGTTTTTGGGCAGTTAGGTTTATTGTATTAATGTTTTTAACAATGTTACTTGTTGAAAACGGCCTATTATGTCAAGCATAGGACTTGAATGACTGATAGATAGGTGCAACAACAAGGGATGAATGAAAGACGGACATTTGCGTACAAATGCACAAAATCAATAGGATCATGGTCGTAGAACCCGGCGACTCCAATCCATGCATTCAAACACAATGGTTTCAAAAGTCTTATTCTGTATGATATTTGTATAATCTAGAGCTGAATCTTCCGGAAATATCCAATACGTATTCTCTAAAGGTTAACAGTGCCGGTGACGCTGCTCAAGCTCTGAATGAGATGAATAATTGTGCGCATGAAATACTGATCAGCTCTATAAAGGGATTAGGGGCCTAAACGTTTGGTGGCGGTGTTTCCAAAACTTGAGTTCGAACTTGAGTTTTCAATCAACCAAGAATAGAATTGGGTACCTTACTACGGTTGCTACCTTGGACTAACAGCACGGCCACGAAATATACGCTTGTCGTGGCAAATGGCAGCGTTTATCGAAATTTGGCAAACATTGTAAAAATTTGCAGGGTATTCTGGGGATCCTGTAAGATCAGACAAATTTAAGGCTAGGCGAGCCTTAAGCTGTGTTTATTTATATAATATGGATCAATATCCGTATTATTCAGTATTATATTATATATATACATTTTAACAGTCCACCGTGTGGTAACTTGCTACTGGTATCCGTGAAAATTTGTAAGCAACCTCAGTCTCAGTGAGATCAGCAACATATGCGCTGGTCTAATTTAGAATGCCTCGGCTAAGAATTTTTCCTCACCATAATTCGTACCAGGAAACATCAGCGTACAACAATGTTGTCCCTAGGAAAAATAAGTGGACGTAAGCAACACCCCCTGTGTTGCTTATAGAGTCGAATTACAGAGTTCTACCTTTAAGTTCTACCAGCTAGAGTCCTACGACCTTCGAATTTATTTGCATTATTTTCTTATTCAAGTTACTTGAACAATGAAAGCAAGTGTCGTTGCCAGTTCCACCCTGAACAAGATAATTCAATCTGTCAGTTTTCATTTCAGATCCGCTACTGACACTGATGGACATTTCAATTAACAGCTTCAACATAACTTTCATGGACGTAACGAAACTTTTTCATTTGATTTAATTCGAAACAACAATTTACTTTATTTTATTGTTAACCCTCCCAGTTGTCTTTCAAATGTGTTTTGTTTGTTTTTATTGTATATATATTTTATATCACTTTGTACTTAAGTTGAAAGTTAGGTAGGAATAAGGGTATTTTCGCACAAGGATTTATACCATTGTCGTACTTGTAATATCTTCTCAGAATGCGAAAGGTTTTAACAATTCTATCAAGATGTTATCCCGAATTATTTAAGATATCAGATGTGCTACGAACTCCGTGTTTTCAGGTATATGCAGGGCCGTCTTAGACTACGTTGGGGCCCTGGGCACACAAGAATTTGGGGCCCTTTTAGAATAAAAAGAAATGAAAAATTTTAGTTAGCTAAACAAAAAAACGATAATATCTAACCAAAACAAAAACGACAATATCTATCATATTACGACACAAAACACTAGCTGTATCCTTACGCACCAAACTTTTTTTTGTGATTTATATTAATACATAAAATGAACGTCAACAGTAAATGAGTATGGAAATGGGTGATAAACGCTTATATCGTGTAAACAAGTCGTTAATATTATCTAATCAGACAATATTACAAACTTCAGTTAGTTCGCAAGTTATAAAACACGGTAGTCCCTTGATGCCAAAGTTTAGCCTATTCAATCCATCGGCATCAGAACTTTGGCCAAGTTTCGATCTTCGGCCACAAGATGAACTTTGAGCTTTCCTAGCCAAGTGAAACCAGAGCTCTGAACCGTTCTTTTATTTGCAAATATTATCAGTTTTATTGCAATTAATATTTATTTATTTTTACATATATCTATTTTTTATAATATAATTTTACATTCTATTTCCATATAACGTACATGCAGTCGACCTAATTGTAAGTGGCCTCTGCCACCCATGGATTGAATGGATCTGTAAATAATCAATCCAAGATAATATCAATGTTTTACCAGAGGCCATAGATTAGCTGCCACCCCTGAGGATTTACACCCTTGATATCCCTTAAAACGTCTCGGATTAGTATGTCTCTTTCCACCACACCTTTCAGACCAGAACACAGAAACGCTTAACACCGTAGTCATGACAGAAAAGGGTACAACTATGGTTCCGCGCAATTCAAATCACAAAGAGTTCTACCATATCGCTTTTAATTTATTTCAGACGAGCTGAACCACCCGTGCTTCGCTACGGGACATAAAAATAGGACGCCTTCTTTTAATAAGAAGTTTTTTCACATATCGGGTTACATTACCAAAATTTTTACACGGTTCCCTTTTTTTTCTCTTATAAAATACAGCCTATATTCATCAGGACAATGTAGGATTCCAATGATGAAAGAATTCTTCAAATCAGGTCCAGTAGTTTTGGAGCCTATTCAATTAAAACAAACAAACAACCAACTCTTTCCTCTTTATTATATTAGTGTAAAAGAAAACAGAACAGTAAATACGAGTAACAACTCACAGTCAAGCAACATTTCACTTACATGGTAATATCATCAGTGGTTGCCCCAAATGGCCTGGCAATCTGGACCGTCGGCGATGTGTTGATTCGCCAATAACATTGCAAATGTGCAGGCACTCTACTGCGGCCACGGAAATGCAATTATGTGAGATCGCGTCTCGTGATACGCTTTGGACGTGCAATTATCTGTGACCGCTACTATTTGCTACTCGATCGCTACTTGGTTATAGTTAGTTGCTAGATAATTGATCTATTGTGTCACGTCTTCAACTTACCACAACTAGAGATACGAAACAAGTAGTCGAGGTTACTGTATAGTAGAAATTCTAAACATATTATATGTTTCATTTTGTAGTGTTTGAGTAACTAGTATATTCCCGCAGCTCCATCCGCTTGGTTAAGTTTATTTCGGTTAAGAGTAAGAGTAACATATAAGATGTTAATGTAGGCCATGTTTTTTTGCGGAGAAATCCTTATGGATCCTCTATCCGGGGAAGTGAAAGACGTATGTGGGACTCTTACCGTCAAAAACTCCGCGACTTACTTCTGGACGTTCTTTGCTGGTCACGAGGAGAGTTAACATTACCTTCTCAGTCTGGTAACGTTGGCCGGTTAACGCCAACCACGTCTCAAGGCGAAATGTTAATGTAGGCTATAAATCTGTATTCCAACTTTCTTTAAGTCTAATCAGTACTTTTTTGCGTGTAAGAGAAAAAATAATCGCAGAAAATTTCACATTTATAATATTAATAAAATACGTTTTCCTTAGTAACACTTACAAAAACGCTGCAATGTAAAGGAAAACTTGTAGTATGCAACTTAGGAATGAATGTATGTTATTTCTATATGTCAAATATTTTGCGCTTTGATAGACGTGATTGCCCGGCGTACTTGTACTTACGTGATTGACGGAATATCAGACATACCTTCAGGGATTATTTGTGTATATTTGAAGTTTATTTCTCATATTGCTTGCATACTGGTATAGGGACTCACCGTGAACTATCCTAAAATATCAAGCTTATTCTATCGTATATAATAATATGTATATAATGCACATTTAGAAGAAAGTAAATTGTACTTTCTATATAAAGAAAAATAGTTCTAACTAATATTTTACATTGTTAAAATGTTAAATAAAAAAATACTACTGCTTGAAAACGATTAATTGCCTACAGTTTCAGTGCATCGTAAGTAAGTAAGTAAGCAGTTGGTTTTTATCTTAATAATAATATATTTAATCTAATGCTTTTTATGAGTTTTTGCCAGAATGGTCATATATATATATTTTGGAACTGTCTGTTCACCTGCTTTCATTTGATACATTCATGATAATAAACTGTAACTTTCTTATCCCACTACTGGGCAAGGCCTCTACAGTCTGAAGAGGCTTAGGCCTTTTCATTGCTTATCGTGTTGGGTGTTTCCATTTATCTGTTCTATGAACAGCCGTTATTTTTTTAAATATACACAGTGTCACTCTGCAAATTAAGACTACTCTAAAGATATGTCATATGTCACAATCTGTCTATTTGGGTTGACATACATACATACATACAAATATACGCTCGAAAAATAGGACCTTTCTGACGCGGTGAGGCAAAAAGGCTTTTGTTACAATAATATTGTATTCTAACGATACGCATGTTCATAGTAATTGCTCTACGTTGCTCGAGCTTACTGAAAACCGAACTCCAACGATGATATTTATTGGGACATCGCTAACTTTAAGCTATTCTGCTGGAAGTCGTTAAAAGAACATTACTAAATTCGTGCGATGAAATATAATGTGTCAAAGACGTAAAATGACTAAAATTGCTCTAGTTCACTATTAATAAAATGTACCGTAAAGTTTTGGTTGAGGATTTGTTCGGGGAATAGTTTGAAAGCGGATATGTTTAACCGAATGTGTCAGAAGGAGGGTAATGTTTTTCATGCATATGTATGTATGTTTGTTTTGTATGTATGTCCATTTCCTTGGCACGCGCTACAGTTCAATCGGCTTGACGGATTGTGACGTATGACATATCATTAGAATTGGCTCAGTTTGGAAAGTGACATAGGCTTTATATTAAAAAAATGGCGCCTGAAAATATTGGGAAAAGGACGATTTTTTTACTATTAAGACAATTTGGGTATCAAATGAAAGGTACTAAATGGACCAATAATATATATATATATTGTAATACATTTAATTGGCTATTTTGACAAAAACTCACACAAGTTTTAAGCAATCCGGTTTTATGTTTTCATGTTTTAACATTTTTTCAGTTGAGCAATTAGATAGTAAACAGACGACCCGCGTGGCGGAGCGTTCACCGTATCGGTCTGACACGCAGTGTGTCCCGGATTCGATCCCCGGCCAGACAGAAATGTGAATGATGAGTTTCTATTTTGGGTCTGAGTGTTTGTGTATTGGTCTTTGTGTGTCCATGGCACCCATGACCAAGGAGAAAATCCTACTATGGGGCAATGAGTAACGTAAAATTACATAAACATAAACGTTTACGTTTATATTTAAACGTTTATACATAAACGTTTACGTTTATGTTTATACTGTAATTAACAACTAGTAGTTTTTCAACGAATAATTGTATATTGTACTAAATATGTAGAGATCCCGGAGTCCTCTTCGCAACGCCGAGGAAGGCCACATGGGGGTGTAAGTGCGGTAAAATTCTCACAAACAAGGCACCGTGGGAGCGACTTTTCTAAGTTTGCCCATCGAAAACCAAAAAAATCGGCCAAGTGCGAGTTGGACTCGCGCACAACGGGTTCCGTATCATTATGTACACAAACTGCAAAAAAAACGTTTGTTGTATGGGAGCCCCGCTTAAATATTTATTTTATTCTGTTTTATTTGTTGTTGTAACGGCAAAAGAAATACATAATCTGTAAAAATTTGAACTGCCTACCTAGCACGACAGACTGACAAATGAACAGACAGACAGACGGACAAATGGACAGACCGACAACGGAGTCTTAGTAATAGGGTTTCGTTTTTATCCTTTGGGTACGGAATCCTAAAAAATGGCCTCAGAGAAGATATAAAATGGCATATTATCTTAAAATACGGGTGAAGTTGTCTATATCACCCAAATATATTTTCTTGCTAACTTGCCTTTTATTGTAGAAATCCTGGACTTACACTAATCCAGCATCCTCCATCACATTTCGCTATTTAGGTAATAGCTCCTAATAGGCATATCTCGTACATAATATTGCGCGTGGATCAAATCTCCGGACACAAATGATGTTTACACAAAACGCGCGGATAAAGGAAAAAGGAAATAAAATAAAAACGGCAAATCATAAAATGTCTAAATCGTCCTATGAAGGTACAAATAAAAATACGTGTCAGATGCAATAAAAGGGAAAACGGATTAAATTTCTGTCACCTTCATGACAACATATATTTATTTAATAACCATTTTATTTTCTGTTTCTCTACGGTTGTTCTAAATCTGTGTGCGTTTCCATAACATGTATGTACAATTGTACACAATACGTGACATTTTATGTCAAAGTATTTGTTTTACTATTCTATTTTTTAGGACATTTTTTATTTCTAAGTAGCAAACGAGCTTGCAGTCCACCTGATTGTATGTGTCTCCTGCCGCCCATGGACATCTGTAATCAGCCACAGATAAGATTATTAAGTCTTACCTGTCGGTGGCCACAGATGCGTTGCCACTTTTGATGACTGTTTGGAACGCCTAGGATAAGTTTGTCTACTCTATCACACCCTTCTGACCAGAACACTGCTGTAATTAGATACAGGAGTGAGTGGTGGTGTTGGGGGGTGGTTCTACCGGAGACGAACAATAAAGACATTTAACTTTAAATAAATTTCATTACAAACGTTATTTCACTGTATTATATCCAGTGAAATAAGGTCTGAAATGAAATTTTGATACTTGACTTTGCATTCTTTATATTATGTAGTTTAATGATTTCAAAACGATGTGTAGATTTTTTGTCGGCAACCCCGGCAAGGATAGAAAAAAGTGTTAATGTCAAAAGTGCGTTTTCTCAATTACTCTAAAACGGTAAAAATTAGACCAAAAAGTTGTAGTGTAAGTATGGAGACTTTAAAATTTTACATAAAAATAAATGACTATTTGGAACATTAAGAAGAAAATATTACAATATTTTCGAGTATAATCAAAATATTACACCCGTTATTTAGTAGAATTCAAAATTATTAAGCCGCGGCAATTATTTTATTGGATAATTCAATAATAACATACATTCATGAAGTAACAGCAAATTTGCCACAGTAATTTGCCACAATTATAAGTTTAATAAGGGAATAATTTGCTCATAATTGAATAAATCATCTGCTAACGTGGACTATACGAAAATTAATCACATTTCATTACTACAAGTATTTAAATATTTAATATGGATATTAGATGTTTGATGTATATTTTCTTCCTACGGCACTACAACCATTTGCCTACTTTTGTCTTCACTTGGTTTTCCCTTTGGTCTTGGCCTTCACTTCGCTCCGATTTCCTGCTTTTCTGCTGCAGCGTCCAGCCGTTGATGGTTTGAAGTATATACGATGCCGGTTTTGTAGATCTTCACTGGTTAATTTAGGAACGTAATTCTCAGTCAGCTGAGTTCAGCTCAAGTGAGCTTAAGATGAACTTTGCTAAGCGGGCGTGTTGCTATCGTTAAGTTATATGTTTTAATTTTATGTTTAATTGTAGTCGGAGTAGTAGTAACGTAGCAGTCGTAGTCGTCGCAGTATTACTGATTACGACTAGTACCTAATGATTGTAGCCACAGTAATAATATTGTAGACATTATCGTTGAAGTAGAAACGTAGCATTAGTAGTCGTCATAGCAGTATCGTCTTTGCCATCGTCATTTAAGTAGTTGTAACCATAGAAGTAGAAACGTAGTTGTAGCATTTCAGAGGTTAATGTCGTCGTAGTTGTGGTCGTAGTGAAAGAACTGTACTCGTCGTAGTCATTGAAGTAGTATCACAGCAGTCAAAGATTGGACAATAGTCGTTAAACCAAGTTTTATATTATTGGCTTTATTATCCATATTTGACATGGATTGGTTAAGAAAATGAAACGGACCTAACCATCAATCACATTGGAAAGCGTGAACAAATTTTAGGCTTCTCCCTTGTTTAGGGAAAGATTAAATCGCAACTGTGGGACATAAAAAATATCGCAGCTATATTACGTAACTCAAGGTGATAATATGTAATGAGCTTAGGCGATTAACTCAAACTTTAGGTAACTAAGTTCAAGACAAGTATATAATCAGATTTACAACTTGGGTTACGAGTATATTAATACAATTACACAATTCTATATGTATAATTAAACTAGCGAGAAACTTACGTTGTACGTGGTTTACAACAGTTCAACTCAACATTTATTAAGAACTTTATTTATTAAGTAGGTACATACGTATTTTGAGTAAAGAAATTCTATGTATCTTATGTACACTCTATAATAATACGTAAAAAAATAACAAATAATAAAACCGACTACCATGCCACAAAAAAAAGGAAAATATATATTGGTTTAGTACATAAACAGTAAATAGTACAAAGCTAGTCCCAAAGTCGGTGTTAAACACATTTTGCTAAATCATGTCGACGAAACAATGTTCTACAAGTTTAGAGAGAAAGGTATAGAAGACCTGACCTCTCTCATTCTGAGAGAAGTCCCGAGACCAGCAGTGGGACAATAATGGGTTGACGATGAAGCGTTGCGGTAGTGCTTCTGGAGTCGAACTACAAAGAGTTTTACCATGTTTAGAAGACCGCATGCTCGTCTGCTCGTTCAGTAAAATAAAAAAACATCATCAGACTTTACTGACTTTAGTATACGAGTGCCAATTTACGATTTCTATAAAAAAAGAGCAAACATCAAACTTTTGTCAAATAAAAACACTCTTTATGTTCGAATAACTCGTTCAACCAGCATTTAGGCCAAATGTGCCTGAATGTGTCAGCACAAAAGCTATTAAGTGAAATGTAACGAATACACAGTCACGTTTTGCGACTAAAAAATAAATATTGTCATGACAAATGATAAGCCTTCGCACATGTGACAAATAAACGTAAATTTTAAAGCTACGCGTGCCTAATGCTGCTAAAAATGTGAATGAAACATAGAAGTGTGACTTTTATGTTTACACTAGTGTTTTACGTAAATAAATAATGGTTTTTATTCTGTTTGTGTTTTCAAAATATCTGCTAATACTGATTAAACAAGAATGACAATTTTTGTATCTATTTCTGTTTTATACCTACAAGAATAGTTTTTTAAACAATAAAAGCAGAAAATTTGTGTTCTTTGTTTACATAAAAAAATTAGCACCATCTAACACTAACTTTTAATCACGTCTATTGCCTACAACACTTTTTTTTTTTTTATAAATATGAAGTAGCAAACGAGCAAGCAGCCCACCTGATGGTAAGTGGTTACTGTCGCCCATGG
>DWNE01000824.1:0-25305 GCA_018249875.1 Cecropterus toxeus | reverse complement strand
TTTTCCTCGAAGTAGATGAATATTACACATTAATCATTTTATCTTTTATATTCTTAAAATTAAAATAAAGACTTTTTCTTTTACTACATTAATCAATTACTTACACATATCACAATAAGTAATCATTCGTTAATCGATTGAATTTATTTTATGTTCGTTAAATATTATAGCTAAAAAATTAAAACATAAATATAAGGATAGGGGATAAATAATTTAGAAAAAAGAACGTCTTCATAAAATTGCATAATTGATTATTTTCTGTCTAGACAGATAATAAAATGCGGCTAAGTGTTTACCTGACCACGCATAGTGAATGGTGTCGTAGTATTAATAAGCATTTATTTTTTTGTATACTTATTACTTTTCTAGCAAAAGCAAGCTTGCATTTTAATGTAAATTATTACCAACATTATACAAAAGTGTTTATTCGTTTTACTGATTTAATTGTTTCGTGGAACTATCCACGCGTACACGCCTACTTTTTTACGACTTTACAAGCGCATATTTAAGTATTAATTTTAATAATATAATAATTATATTAGACCTGTATCATTTTTGCATCCTGCATTTTATCCTATGTAATGTGGTGCTCTATTTTTGTCCTAAATATTTTATGGCATCATATTACTATAGCACAATATAAAAAGCTCCTATGAAGTTTCGTTAAATTATAATTAATAGGTACCTACATACTTCCTTACAAACTGATGACGGAAATGATATAAAATTAAGCATGATATTTATAGAAAATCACTTACCGAATCGCGATTTCGTGATAAAACTCCAGCTGAATATCTACGCACTTAGTGAAAATAATCATAGAAAAAGAACATTCATTTGTTTTTATTTTTCGTTTTTTTAATGCTTCTTTTTTCAAATACTTGCATATAATTTTGTACCCGTGTCAAATTTAGAAAGCTACAAAGTTATATCAAAAATTAAATAGTAAACAAAATGAAATTACGGAACCTATCTTATTTTAAATATAGAAAATATTTAATACAATGATGACAAGATTTTATGTATATACTTAAAATTTAAAATCAAAGTATGCCTATGATAGGTATAGTCTTTGCGATTTATGAAAAAAAATATAATTGTATGTATAATGTTTAATAATTAAAACGAATATAAAAATAATAACTTGTAAAATGAACTAAAAAGACAATGTAGAATATTCTAGAACATATAGAATTTAGTAGTCATTTATGCAAGCATTTTTTAATTATTCAGTGGATTATATAAATTTATACCTTTTGTATACATATATTAACGTTTACATGGTTCATATTTTAATTAATAAATCACATTGTATGTCAACTTATCATTATTTTTCTATATACCTATTTGAACATATTTATTATAATGTCATATATAAAATTCTCGTGTCACAATGTTCGTTCCCGTACTCCTTCGAAACGGCTTGACCGATTCTCATGTAATTTTGAAGCATATTGAGTAGGTTTGAGAATCGGCCAACATCTATTTTTCATACCCCTGAGTGATAAAGGTTGTCCACCCTTATTATTTTTTAATTTTTAGTCATTTTTTAATATGTCGCATTAAAAAATAATATACAACCATAATAAGTTTTTATCCTTTTATCACCAACCTCTATTTTTAATAGCCATTTTAGTAATTAAATCATTTTTACCCCAGGTTGATAACTCATCAATCGTCATTTAATTAGAAATAATTTATATGGCAAAACGACGTTCGCCGGGTCAGCTAGTACAATATAATGGTTTCATTAGATAAGGTTACTTAAAAAAATAAAATAACTATTTTTTACCCGACTACGACAAAAGGAAGGTAATGTTTTTCGAGTATGTACGTATGTATGTTTGTATGTATGTCCATTTCTTTGGCACGCGCTACAGTCCAAACGGATTGACGGATTGTGACGTAAGACATATCATTAGAATGGTCTCAGTTTGCATAGTGACATAGTGCGATAATTTTTAAAATAAAGCCTAGAAATAGAGGAAAAAAGGGGGAGGGATGTTTCTTTTACTATAACGACAATATGGGTATTAAATGAAAGAGAGTAATTAGACCAATCCAAAAATATGTATATTGTAATACCTTTACTTGATTATTTTGGCAAAAACTTATATTATATTATAATGTGTATTTGCCCGACTTTGTTACGACGTGGGCAACGTTTCTCAAGCGTGTATGAAATGTGTATGATGTGTATGAAATGCTCTGACGTGGTACACTACAGCACAAAGGGATTGACGGATTATGACATATGTGGTGTCCTTTTATTCGTCTCTTTTGTGGAAGTGACATATCTATATATTTTTCTTTTACTTGCAGGTAACAATATTTCAAAATGAGTTACGCTAGCACTGAAAATGTGGTCGCTCAGTCCAGCACTTGGGCGGCTACGAGCCTCTTCTACGTACTCCTTGTACCCGCAATTCTTCTTTGGTACACATACTGGAGAATGTCTAGAAGACACTTGTATGAATTGGCTGAAAAAATCCCTGGACCAGAGGGATTACCGATATTTGGAAACGCCCTTGATTTCACTGGAGGTTCAGCCCGTAAGTATTGAAAAAGAAATTAAATTGCGTGCATGTATTCTTTTTTAAACTAATGTTGATAAAAATATAATTATAATATATTAATTACACAAAAAAATCTTTACAAACTTACTTTTTAAGAAAGATTAAAAAAATATAAACAAACATATTTAAGGGTTTTTTCATATTCTGTTTAAATTCTACAAGAACCGCTCCGAAGTATACGATTCTGATGGTGTCTATATATAAATATGTACTTAAGCCGTTGAACAATCAAATAATACGTTCATAAAATACTGTCATTAGGACACTAAAATTGCTCTACTCATATATACGTCTCGTCTGTTGAGGTCAAATTTGTAATTCAATTTATATTATTTTCTCACATTTGAACATATCAGTCTAAGAAAAAATAAATATAATAATTGTAGTTATTATACGGTATAATTATGAGACTAGAAATACACTTAAATTGAGAGATGCAACAAATTACCTATTCAAAACATGTAATCTAAACTATCAAAAACCTCACTCCCACGACAGTTAAGTTTATTTGCAATGTAATATAGTTTTATATTAATTTTATGCATAATTTTATAATTTGTTTACTTAAAATGTGTAGAAAAAATTTATACATTAATTTTAAAAATCTTTACATAGACGAGAATCGAACCTGTGCCATTATGTAACAGGTTAATCCATATTTAATAATTTTGAATTCATCTTTTCGTGTCTCAAATTCTCGTTTTATGATATCCAAATATACATATATCAGACGTGAAACTTGTCAGACGGGCCGTTACCGTAAAAATATTGTAAAGAAAAATATGTTTTTCTTGCACACGACATGCTCAATTTTTGAATATATAAATAGCGAATAAGGATCATAGTAACACACACAAATATTATTGTTTACAAATTAAGTGTAAACGATAATATTTAAAAAAGTATTTTATTGGCATTCAAGCACTAAATAGGTTATTACATATTCAAATTTACTTTAGCGGGTTAATGGTTACAAAATATATTATAAAGTCAAAGCTTATTCACGGTTTCCACATTCGCGTCTTTAGTATTTGAGGGTTAAAAACTTGTGACCATTTTCTTGTATTCACGGCAAAAAAATTCTTTATTCGCTGGCTGATATACTCGGCAGCTCGGCACAAGTAAAAAGATTACGCACACTTTGTTTGCGCTTCAGGTTTTTTTGAGCGCTGCCGGTCATTCGCGGTTTTTGCATATGAACTTAACCCTCGCGAATAAGGAACTATAATTTATTCACAATTTCACATATTGTCACGAAGTTTTTTCAATGGCTTGAAGTATATTAAGACTGACATACAACAAAAACTACTCGAGTATAATTTTTTCTAACTTAAACAAAACTATACAATTTGTAATTTATTGAAGTGAAAGTCAAACGAAGTACAATAAAAAAACGAATTTATTTTAACCACGTTTTACTGATATTTTTTATTTCTGACTTTTAACAAAAACTGAAGATAATTAAAAAAAGTTTGATATTGTGTAAAAGATTTCTTACACTTTTAATTCTGTCATATATTTTCGTTTAATGTTAAAATATATTCTTGCTATAGAAATCTTCAAGAAGATCATAGACAAGAGTAAAGATTTCGACAATGAGAGTGTTGTGAAGCTCTGGATTGGACCTAGGCTCATTGTCTTCCTGTACGATCCTCGTGATGTGGAGCTGATCCTCAGTAGCCATGTCCATATCGACAAGGCTGACGATTACAGGTTCTTCAAGCCATGGCTTGGAGACGGTCTACTTATCAGTACAGGTAAACCAATAAGATCTAGTCTTAGTAAACTAATATGTTCACACGGCTGTTAAAATCTTGACGCATTGCGCATAGCAATATTAAAATTGTAAAATATTAAATAAAAGTCTGTGTTCATATAGGTTAAAATGGTTTGAGTGTAGAACTAGAGCACACCGAATTCTACGTAATACCATCAGCATCATTGACGAATATGGTAATACACTCATTTAGAAATGAGCCAAGCCTCAAAGGCTGACTTGAATTAAGAAATATTGTTCTATTTAGACTTGACCAGATGTTCAGTTAATTGCAGATGGATGAACTGTAATTTGTCCTTATATAGCAAAAATCCAATACTGATTCTTTTGTAACTCATTGTTTTCTCTATACAGGACAAAAATGGAGATCACACCGTAAATTGATCGCTCCCACCTTCCATTTGAATGTTCTCAAGAGTTTCATTGATTTGTTTAACGCTAATTCAAGGGATGTTGTCAACAAACTTAAGAAAGAAAGTGGTGTATTCGATTGCCATGACTACATGAGCGAGTGTACGGTGGAAATTCTTCTTGGTACGTATAGGATTATTATGTTACTATTTTCATAGGGCGTGCGCTTAAAGACCTAATTCCTCTCCTAAATCCAAAATTATATATATTTAAGTATCTGTAATCTTTTAAAAAGTAGCAAGAAATTTACCTATGAAAAATTTAAAACACTCAACTGATGAAACATCGCCAATGAGCTCAGCTTTAGGCTCAGCTGAGAAATTTGTGAGATTTTCCAAGATTGCATACTTATATTTATCCTAAAGACATTATTCCGCGCTATTTAATTCTTTGAAAGGCTTATAGCTAGGTCAAGTCATGCAAAACGAAAATCGAGAGCATAGAAGCTGCATTAATACAATTCTTAAAACAACGAATCAGTCATAACCAGACAAACTGAGTCACAAAGAGAGATAAATTGTTCCTTCAAGTTCGCTTACGTTTTAGGTCCATAACTCAAATAAATTTAGTCGTAAATAATAATAATAATATATTTATTACTATTAATGTTACTCCCTGAGTTATATCGGACTTTATTATCATAGTTCAATGTATGTCTCACCCGACTGTATGTTGGTACCTTTATTTTATTATAAAGACAAAAAATGATAATTAATTCAACCTTATTACATGTTTACAGAATTTTCGAAGTTGGGTGTACTTTTTAACTTTAATTTTTTATATTTTTAACGTCTTATGTAAAATTATTCAAGACCTTTAAAAAAACAAATGATATGTAAAGTAAAACCAATTGTAATTTATTTTATAAAAACGTTATTCCTTAACAATAACTTAAAACATTTATAATGATGATCATACATTAAATAAAAATTAGACGACATAATTGATTGTAGATGTGCGTAAAGTGTGAAAAGGAAATTCTTAGGACAAGTTTTCGAGATGACCTATTTACATCAAAACAAAGTATATTTGTTGTTAATTCAACTTTTAATCGACTTCGAAAATGTAGGAGGTTCTTAAAAAGAACAAACGGGACAAATGGACACAGAAACTTAAACTAAAATATACAAATCTAATTATAAACAATCTTTGAACTATAAACCTTGTACAACAAGGCTGCAAGGGTTACTAATAATACATTTAACAATAGTATTCTACTCTCGTTCTTAACGGAGTCACCAATAACGCGTTGAATGCTAAAAAGGAACCATGTGGTGCAGACTAGTAACCTTAGGATGAAATTGATTAGCGTCCATTCATAATGTTTGAATAAAGATAACATTGTTTCCTTTTTTATATTTGTTTTCGCCTAAAAATATATGCAAAAATTATGCACATCTGATTTAATCGACTTCCTTGTCAAAATATTCCGTCTACAAAAATGAATGAGATTAGCTTCGATGTTATTATTCGTGCTTAATGCGCTGTTATTTATTTAGTTACCGTTTTTGATCTTTTAAAGGTATCATTTCTTTGTTAAATTTAATAACTCTTAAATAATTGTGAATGTAACAATCATACATAAAAGTAATTAATGCATAAATTTTGTAATTAAACAAAAAATCAAAATTTATTGCTGTAGAGTACTAGGTAGCTAGGGAATAAAGTAAAACTGAATATTTTATATGTCATGTTACGTCTTATAATAATAAGAGCGGATTAGTAGTAGGATATTGTTATAAGGTAGGACGATAGATATACCAAGGAAGCACCGCGTGAAAATAATTAGAACTAAAAGTGATTAGAGTCCTGTCACGTAGTCACAGTGATGACAACATACGGGCCACCGGCCCTCGCCGGAACAGTGTTCTTGAGACCGCTGAGAACACGGCAATCCGTTTGCGAAATACGCATCGATATGTTCCAGTGTATATAATATCTTCACGATCTTTAAAAAAATACAGTTGAATTGAGAAGCTCCTCTATTTTTAAGTCGGTTAAAAACAGTAAAAGTGGTGGAAAATCGCAAATAAAATAATAAATTGAATATACTTTAATAAATTTATATAAATCTGTTTGTTTATTTAAATTTGTAGCCATTTATCCTGGCTGGCATTGGCTGCGGCAGATAATATATACATATTTCTATACAATATTATTAAGCGGACACAGTCCGTGTTTCGTCGGCCGTGTTACGATAGATATTAATACGTTATTATGTTGCATACTGGAAAATTTTGATACTTTGTCTTCTACGGAACATGTTAGACAATTTCAATGTCTGTAGATAGATATAAACACAACCTTAATAGCTTAAACGTATAACAAATGATTACTGACGTAATAGCTATCGAGTAATTTCCAAAGGAAATGGAAAATACATTTAAATCAACAGCAGGAATTCAAAATACATAATGTATGAAATAACGCGCATCAATTAGATTATTCTAATTAAAAGCAAATGGATTAATTAATGATTAATCAATTTAAGTTAACCTTGTATATTTTACAATGCTATAACTAAATAGCGTTGTTATTACATAGTGACCTTATGCAAACTGCTCGTAAATTATGGATCAACCTAAAAGGACGAAGGATAAGAAACAATTCTTTACATATATATAGAATAATTCATTTGAAAATACTAGAAAAGGAAAATTGCGTAAACCGGCAGCAATTTGAGCTATGTGGAGGTAGTTGAAATAAATGGAGCTCTAAATTACAAGTCGCGTAACATCCGTAATGTTTATGGCTGTAATTATGTTGTTTATGCTGACTAGCTTCTGGTAACCTTAGCATTCAACCTGGTATTGGAACGGTGGTCTATGATGACATTACTTAATGTGAATCATGGTAGTACAAGGAAAAGTGTACACAATACAACACTACTAGTGTCAAGTTTGGCGACCCCCCACATTTACACGTAATGCTAATGGCCGATATTCACCATCAACGAGCCGTTGTCACTCGCAAGACTATTACGAATAACATTGCGCAAACAAATTCAATCAGATTGAGGTCAATAGGTCTATTTCTTTTCGCCAAGAAAACAAAACGTCTACGTAGCGCGTACAATTGTCTACATGACTTATTCATTCGTTAAGCTGTATCTTACCCGAATAAGACGAACCAAAAAAGGGACTTAATGATTTTGACTTATATGTATGTTCAGATTTTTATGATGTTTGATTAATGAAGTATTCTTTATTGTCTGCTAAGACTATGTGACGTCATAATTAACACAATATGGCTTCCTCTAGAACTCGTAAAGTCGTGACTTTATCGTAAGGGTTACCTCAACTTTGTCCATTTATTAAGTTTATAATCATAATAGCAAGATGATTTACAACCACGGCTATTCTTTATATATCACTATAAGAATATTTTCTTATTTGAGACTTTTTAGAACGCTATTTTAACGTATTCGTGTTTTAAATTTCAAACTTTTTTACGTAGGTACCTACCTACATTTTAAAATAGTCATCTAACTATCACAAACTAACTTAATAAAGTTTGTATAATTTATTTATCGATATACATGCAAATGGATAGGTATATTCCTGATTTTTATAACAAGAAAATTCTATTGTGAAATTATTAAATTTACTTAATTTTAATTAAAAATTATTAAATTATAATTTATTTACAGAGACCGCCATGGGTGTGAGCAAGAGCACCCAGGACCAAAGCGGATTTGAATACGCCATGGCAGTAATGAAGATGTGCGATATTCTCCACTTGAGACATACTAAAATTTGGCTGAGACCAGACTTACTATTCAACTTTACCCAATACGCTAAAGTACAAAACAAACTTCTTGATATCATCCATGGTTTGACCACAAAGGTAAGTTTGGTGAAATTAATGGCATAGATAACTTAAAAAATTATAAAGTTTTAATATTTTAGTTCTCTATATTTGGAATTATATTACAGGTTATCAAACGGAAGAAGCAAGAATTTATATCTGGTAAGAAGCCTACAATCGTGAATGAGACTACTGAAACAGTACCTACTGGCGTCAAAACCACTTCAGTGGAAGGTCTTTCTTTTGGCCAGGCAGCTGGACTTAAAGATGATTTGGATGTTGATGATGATGTCGGCCAAAAAAAGCGTCTTGCTTTCCTTGACCTTCTCCTAGAGAGCTCACAAAGCGGCGTTGTTATCTCCGATGAGGAAATTAAGGAGCAAGTCGACACAATTATGTTTGAGGTGAGGCCAGAATGAGATCAACAAGAGGAAAACGTGTCGAAACAAACTATTTATATATTACTGTAGCTTCCATGCATTTTTAACATCTATTTACATTTTAGGGTCACGACACAACCGCCGCTGGAAGCAGTTTCTTCCTTTCAATGATGGGAATTCACCAAGATATCCAAGACAAAGTAATGGAGGAGCTTGATCAAATATTTGGAGACTCCGACCGACCTGCCACTTTTCAAGATACTTTAGAGATGAAGTATCTTGAGAGGTGTATGATGGAAACTTTGAGAATGTTCCCACCAGTACCTATCATTGCTCGTCACATCAAACAAGATATTACTCTTCGTAAGTTCATGTTCATCTCTTTACCATAAACAAAGAATGTAATTTAATTGACGGGTGATTTAATGTAATACTGTGTTTTATTATAGCTTCTAACGGCAAGAAAGTGCCAAGTGGTGCAACGGTTGTGGTTGCTACTTACAAACTCCACCGTCGTGAGGACGTGTACCCCAACCCCGAGAAATTCGACCCAGACAACTTCCTCCCTGAACGCTCCGCCAATCGTCACTATTACGCTTTTGTACCTTTCTCTGCTGGCCCCAGAAGTTGTGTTGGTAAGTTTAAGAATACGATATTATTGTATTCATAATTTGTTTTCTTATAGGACATTTTTGTTTATAAATCAGCTTGTAGAATGATAATTAAAACTACAATGGAATGTGTACAACCTTTTTTCATTCAATAATGAATCATACGACGATTAATGCAACATAAATATTTTGGTAAAATAAATATATTTAAACTGGATTTTGTAATTACCACATAATTCAAGTTCTCATCAAAATCAGTCCTTCTGAATGGCATTTCTACAGAAAACATTCGTATAACAAAAATACGAGGAATCTATTTGCTTTCATAAATAATACCAGTTTTCTATAAAGAATCCATCGAGTCCATTAAATTTGATTAGATAATCGAATCGTAAATAAATAATGGTTCTATTGTCACAGGTCGTAAGTATGCCATGTTGAAGCTCAAGATTATCCTGTCAACGATCCTAAGGAATTTCCGTGTCCACTCCGACCTCAAAGAATCAGATTTCAATCTCCAGGCCGACATTATCCTGAAGCGCGCCGAAGGATTCAAGGTTCGTCTGGAACCCCGCAAACGGATGACAAGGGCGATGTAATGATAATAAGCCGAGAACTATTTTTATTAGTAACTTCCTCTGTAATAAATGTGCACATTATTACAGTTATATAGTGCTATTAGCTTTTGTGATACCAGTACTGACTAAATTATTTTAATTTTACTGTTAAGAATGTGATTTCTTAGGTGGTAGATATCAATAACATGGGACAAATGAAGAAATGGTGCAAGAATCGAAATATTGCTCAAAGTGTTTCTAACTAGGTGTTGAAGTGTTTTCATGTAAATAAATACTCGTTTGTATTACTTGTTTAAACAAAGCAAAATGGATCAATAAATGAACATTTAAATTTGTGTTATATAAATATTTTCACCTTTTCATAACTTACCTAGACAGATGTCGTTTTAAAACTGCTTCGTAGTTGTCTAATATCTTCTATTCTATCAGTTCGACCAAACAGAGTGGTGCCTTCAGAATACTCTGCTGTTATTGACGTGGATTTGAGCTCCAACTTAATTCTATAAGTTCACAAGTCAATACTTATTAAAACTCTGTACATTATACAATTGCCTATTAAATTACATAATATGTGTAACATTAATAAAAAAAGAGTGTTAGAAGGCAATTTTAAATAAACCATTCATATTTTCTCGATGAGAAGGTTTAAGTGATGTGAATTTACAACGATCACAGTCGACTTTAAAGAGGTAGTAGTTTTTAAAGGTAGAAAGGAGGAATTGTACCTTCTTTTATAGAGATATATAAAGCATAATGCGAGAAATGCTAATTACAGAAATAATAGCAGAAACACAAACCGTAAAATATCGAGTGGCGTCCTATTATGGACAGGACACAGACAGGGAAGGAACTGATGGTGATGTCGCTTGACCCACCAACCGGCATGAGATAACTTCCACTCAATTGTTCTTACTTGAGCGATAGAACAAGTCGCTGCCTCTCTTATCAAGTTAAAGTAAGACACCATAAGTTCTTGACCTACGACGATAAAAAAATATTTTTAAATAATTATAAACATCTACACGCTAAACGACACGATTCTAACTTTTAACTAATCATCGCAGAACTTATTAAAGCTAAAATTATGACATTTGGATATTGGTGAATGATGTACGCACCTGTAACATGCATACCAGTTCACTTATCTATAATACTGTTGTAAAGTAATGTCTCTCTTATAAAAATAAAATAAAATAGTTCTGTTTATAAAATCGACACCTACTAAGTAAGGATTATACACCCCTAAGGGCGTTAAAAATGGGTTGAATGCTTATATTATAGACTGCACGTACAAAGCCGCGGGCAACAACTACAATTCAATAATTCCATCGCATACTGTGTTTTATGAATTCAAATACCGCCAATAAATGATTTACGATCTACATGTAATAAAGTAGTAGAACTGGTTTTAATTTTAATTGGCATGTATGTTACACAACAAATACAAATAAAGGCCGAACAAATAGCATTGATATTCAGAATAGCGATATATTCCATAGAAGTAATTTTCCTTTTGTAGAGGTTATGCGGTAAAACATTAATCTGCATATATGATTTTCTATAGAGGTTAAATTTAAATATTGAATATTAAATTTAAGTAAGTACCTAATTAAAATACGACAAATTCACTGAGAATAATTAAAATAATCTGTATGTTTTAAAATTATTTCGCTACGAGTTTTTGTTTCATTCTATTGCTACCACTGAGGACTAAGTTGGATCTAAAGACGGACCAGAAAATGGCAGCCGCCGTTAATACTGCTTTTATTAGACCAAAATAGGTGTCTCAGAAAACAAATCACAAATGTTATTTTTACCTACTATATTTCTGTAATACCTAAATAACTAAAATCTTCTCCCTCCTCCTGCATTACATATTTCGTATTATAGTCAAACACGTAATAATTATTTTAAGAATTCACATTTGTCTGTATAGGTACCAGTAAAAGTTGATTTCTACAGAGGTGAATGAAACCGCAAATGCTAAAATGGAGTAGGTTTCCACTTTACCGCCCAGTGACAGGCCGCATGTGACTAAAATTGTCGAAGGCTTTTTGAAGATTTTTTGCTGTATTCTTGAGATCGATCGGCTATCGGTATGGTAAAAATGAATCCCACCTAAGCCCCCTATTAGACGGAACTTGTATACACCGACCACTAAACTGTGGAGTTGGTATAATATTATAATCTACATTGTAATATTTTAAAAATTATTACATTGCTATTATCAAAATACCAAGGGAGTTATAACTCCTTTGACAACTGCCCGGGCAAAGAGGAGACCCTCGAGACCCGAAAATTCCTTATCCATTCCCCCCCCCCCACCGCTAAAACGGCTGTAGCATATTAGAGTAGGAAATAGGGTAAGAAGTCCCTAGTCATAGTCTTAGAAGTAGTATACAAATATTAAGAACTTCTCAATAGTACCATGTACAAACTACCCCTTGACTTTTCTACCAAAATGTCTATATCATAATAAAACAAATAAACCATGTATGGAAGTACACGTGGAATTTCTTTCTGTCTTTGTCTTTCGTTTGAAATCGACGCACTTAGTACCTATAGCACTACTTCCACGAACATAGTATTGCATTCTTGTTAGATTTCTCAGAATCGCATTATAATTATCTACAAATCCAATCAATGTTCGTAATAAATAGAACGCATGAACGTTATTAACATCTCAACGTAGGATAACATTCTTGCAGCAGATAAGGGCCGCTAATCAATAATTCGATAATTTCGGAATAACTAATAGAAGTACGTTTAAAATTTTCAGGGCATAGGTATCTGATTTCAAACTGAACAAACTGCGCACGCACACGCTTTGCAAACGCTTTCTACACTCATAGCCCCACACTAGGATTGTCTCCTGTGTCGTGGGTGCCATGGACACACAAAGACGAATATACAAACACTCTGACCCAGAACAGAAATCTAAACTCATCATTCATATTTCTGTCTGACCGGGAATCGAACCCGGGAGCCACTGCGCGTTAGACCGGTAAGTTGAACGCTCGGCCACGCGGGTCGTCAAACTAATCTAATAACACAAATAAAAGTCTAAATATCCGATTTTTACCCGACTACGACAAATAATATAGAAGCTTTACTTCTTTTGAACCGTTGACTCCAACTGATGATAAGTGGCTCCTGCCGTCTATGTACATCACTAAGCAAGCCCAGATTGATTAGACTCTTTCTTTATCCGGAACACCTTGGATAAGTATGTCTCCCTTAATAAATCCTACAAACTACAAACATCGTTTGGTCTCAGTAGCGGTGTCGTTTGATGCGTCGCGGTATGTAAAGTGAAACCGGGACCATAATTGTAAAAAATAAATGGGTCTTCAATTTCCTTTTTAAAGCGGCCTAACAAATATACACATAGACGTGCTTATTGTTTTAATAACATTTTATTTTTTATTGGTTCAAGTAAGTTTCTCACATACCAGCGGATATTGCCATCATCAGTCTTGATTGCTCCGCTTCCTCTTCGAATATTTCTGTAGTTTTTGGCTTGTATATGACATCGAGATCGGAGTTTTTCTCTTTTTCAATGGTCAGCTTGGACTCACTGGGCTGTAATTTATTATAAATATACATTATACTAGTTTCTAGTTACTTGTCTAGGTGTTGCCTGCGTTTTTATACGCGCAGTTTGCATAAAAACATTTGACACATACAACACAACACAAACATTCAACACATAAGTATTTAATCCCTTTATAGTATTGGGTATATTTTTATTAAAAGCTAGCTTATAAAAGCATTCCTCGTTTCGTTTATTATACGCGTAGCAAAACAGTCGTGTTATCGAATTCTTTGATGGACTAATAAAAAATTAATAAGACAAGTAATATCCATACAACATTGCCTGCAGAAGTTTTGACATGACATTATAATATTAAGTACCTAATAGCAGTTTAGGTATTGCGTTGATATTTCTTTGTTCATCTGGTAATGAAGTTTAATAACTTATTGAGAACTTCTATGTACCTACACTTATTATATAATGTAAACTAATTAGGGGCAGACATCGGAAAATTAACACGATAGTCATTTCCACACGAAATTACAAATATGAATTGGCGCGGTACGCAGCCAAATGTAATATGAACACACGTACATATAGGTTGGTACATACAATATATGTGTAAGATAGAAAGCAAATATGTAATAACAGCGTCCATATATTTTTTTATTTATAATCGAATATCCTACTCGACTATAACTTTGACGCAATAGCAGGGGCAAAATGGATATGTCATAACTGCAGAAATACAATTTATTTGAAATACTTCCATTTAAAATGCAAAATACCTATTTTGTATTTTGTACTTAAATGCCTTTTAGTAAAAAAACATTTTGTGTTTTATTTGAAATACCTTTCGAGATGTTTTTTTACTATTCACGATTTTTAATACTCATTTCAAAATGCAAAATTCTTTGTGATTAAGTTAAGTCAACATTATCAGCAGTCCAATTGTTATTAAAAAAGAAAAGTGTAATAAATAATTTTAATAAAATAAGCACTAGATGCGCAATCAACCAAAATAAATGGCCACACAATTCACAAAATGGAGCCATGGCTATCTTTTGGTTAGTCTAGTTTTTACGTTATTTTAATTGTAATAAATAATGATAATAAAATATGCACTAGATGCACAATCAACCAAATAAATGGCCACATAATTCACAATATGCGGAATAAAATAAATAAAAATATCATTCGATTTGGTCAAAAGGTATTTTATTTTGAAAATACCTATTTTGCATTTAGCATTTGAAATACAAAACGCAAAACTATTTAGTATTTTGCATTTGAAATAGTAAATCTGAAAAGTATTTTGCAAATTGTATTTAAATGCTTTTTTAAAAACCATTTTGTACATTTCTGCATAGTTGGTATTAAATACATATTTACTAGATTCCACAAATAGACCCGAAATAGAACAAGGGTAAACTCGGTGGTCAGTCGCAAATAAAGTACGTTTATCCGGCTGAATTAGAATGTTTTTCGATCGTATGTATGTATGTTTGTATGTACGGCACGCGCTACATCCCAAACAGCTTGACGGATTGTTACGTATGACATACGTATCACTAGACGTTCGTAATGTGACATAGGCTATAATTATAATTTTAGTTTTAAAAGAACGTCTGCAAATAGGGGAATATGGGATGTATACAATGAAAGCTAGTAAATAGACCATCTGAAATATACATTATATAATACTTTTACTTGTCTATTTAGATGGAAATAAAAAACATGTTTTAAGCAATGAGATTTTTTTTATAGTTTAACAATGTTATTAGTTTGAAGTTGGTTAATCGTCTATTTATCTTCTGTAAGCATTTATAGTAAAGTTATATTGAGTGTGGCGTGATTGTACAATTAAATAATTTTATTGTAAATAAATTAACTATAACTGTTAACAATGCCAACTTTCAAGGTGTAAGTATATAAATGTGGCAATGGTGCTTCGATGTGGGATGTCTCAGAAGCCTTCGTACAGCTTTTATAATAAAAAGGTATGAGTTGATAATCTATATTGTTCTATAGTAATTCGACAGGGTTTCTGGAACCGTATTATGACGTATACATTTTAAATTACAAATTCATTATTGCAATTACTTGTTCATCAACAGTAATTTGAAAGGGCGTGAGAGAGTCATTGACATACGCATGTGTTATGGTTTGTCAAATCACCTTGATTTAGCTCTAATGGCACTTGCGCAGATTGAGCTTCTTTCTTGTTGCTTTTTGTGATAAAGCTAAGTAAGATTCGAATGTATGTATGAAAATTGTATTACAATACAAGACACACTCTGTTCGGAACTTGTATATATGCAGAATGTTGAGAAAATCGGATAGTGTGCTTCAGAATACAGTGACGACATTTATTGATGACTTGCGGGATGGTGCCACATCACCCTGTGCTCAGACCGGAGGTCGATATATTCCGCGTTTGTGAACTCTTCGCGTTCAAGCGCCTTTTTAGTTACTCTCTTTCTGCGACGAATCGAGATGTGAGGATGAAGTGAGGCCTTGGGATATCCTCGGTCAGGCAGTCGGTGGAGGCAAGCGTGAAGGCGAACAATGGCTGCTAAAGCCAGATCCGTGAAGTCCCGAAGGGTAGCTGAATCAGGAACAGGAAGCGGTGCGATGAACCCGATTAGCTGTGGATGCGAGGCTGCAGTCAACCCAGGGACTGACGTTGCCACTATCGAAAATTTCAGAAGGAACCTCTTCTTGTCTGGGTCACAAGTTTGGCAAAGGGAGATCTCCCACCAGGCTATGTGATCATGCCTGGGAGCGGCCGTGCTCCAACAGTCTCTGTTCTGAACTTGTATATATGTAGAATCGAGAAAACTCCGATAGCGTGATTCAGAGTACACTGGCGCAATCTCTTGATGAATTGCGGGAGGTCGCTACTATAGTAACACAGAGTAAACTAATACAATAATAACCAGTCGCAATCATTTACAATAAATATTGAACAAATTCATAAACGTTCATATTTAAAATTATTATATCTAGAGTGCACATACTGAATGTATTATTTTATGTGTTCATGACTGCTTTTGAGTTAAACTTCCGGTATATAAAAGGCAATGCACAGATAGAATAAAAAACAAGTCCGTCATATATGGAACACGGAATAAATCTTCTCCTTAATAATTGTGCTTAGAAATATGTTAATATATATCTAAACTAATATAAAAAACAAAATGTGTGTGTCTGTCTATCATTCAATCGCGCAAGATACCCTGATTCGAATTACATGAAATTTTGCAAGGATGCAGCTTATTACCTATAACTGTAAAGAAATCGTTTATTTTAGTGATGTCAAATATGAAAGTATGAAACCAAAGAATTTAATCTTTGGTTTTATACTTTCATATAACCATAATAAGAGCTACCTAAGAGAACGCCAAAAATAGCATACTTATATGGCATATACGAGGTTAACATTGAGGTAATTTTCCATCCGGTCCTTATCACTTTTCATGGACCTCCTGACGGTTAGCGAGTAAAACCCATTTTTTGTCACTTAGCGAAGCACGGTAATTCAGCTAGTTATAAATATAATTGACGTAGTAGTAATCATCATCAGACAAAACAGTTAACTTTTTTTCTCTTATGATCCTCAACTGATTTTATTTTGTACCTACCTTTTAGTGTTGACCTATTTTTTTATCATTAAAAAATAATGCGTGTTTCTTACAAACGTATAAAAGTATACATGCTCGTAAGAAACTATACTTATTTGGCGCTTTCAATGAAGAAAATGAAATTTTATAAGGCTATCGTTTTATTCAACGTCAAATTAATTGACTTAGTCAAATGCGAGAGAGATGATGTAAATCTCTTTAAAAGTATCGTTATTTCCTCTGAGGTTTCCATATATTTGAAATACGTATATTGGATTCTTATTTAACTGAATTATATCATTATGTACGTTGTTACTTTTACGTATTTACTCGCCTATAGGTAAGTCGTTCACTTGCAGAACACTACATGTTATTGGGTAAACTCAGCTGAATCACGTTGTTAAAATACTTTCAAGAATCACCTTTTTATCGATGTATAACTGGGGTTGTATTTCTATAATGTTTTTGTAATGGTGGTATTTATGCTGGATGGATGCTTGCGGCCAATGAATCGCTGCGGCAACCGCAAGCAAGAAAACCTGCTTAACCAGACGATCTTACATACTCTGTGAAGTTTGCGATGTTGTATAACTTCAAAAATGTATTATTTTTAATTTTTGACTTGGTCCTATTCAATTGTTGACTTTCTCGCGTTGACGCGGTTCTCGCAAATGTCTTTATTATGTTCTCCGCCGTCCAATAACAACACAACACCGCGGAAGTTTCTACTTGAAGGCAAACATAGTTAATTAATACTACCACTTTCAAAATCGATAATTGCAGAATTTCAATGATTTAAAAAAGTGATTCGTTATGCGAGAAAATGTCACTCATATGTGTCCGAAATTATGTTATGACGATTACCTCGTCAATCGTTCGCTATTTCTGTTAATTAAAATAAGGACACTGACCTCGGAGTTCTAAATATGTAAATCGATTTTGACCTTATGATTACAACTGTGCACTAGTTCAAGGTAAGTACTAACTGGAGGAACATTATGTACTAAAATATCAGCTTCGAACATGTTACATTATGTCCAGGAAACAATAAGGGTGGTTTTCCACCGAGGTAGCTAAATGGTGCGCGAGGTGTAAGATTAGGTTCGAACCTAATTGACCATTTTATAGCTGACCGAATAAGGTTTGCAATAAAAATGCGCAATGCGCGAAATTCGAAAAATCTGAGCTCGCATCCGTGTTATCAATCCTCAGCTCGCACCCCTATATAAGAATCACTCCTTTGTACAGGTATAGGTACTCCTATTTAATTCCAGACGTGCTATGCAAATCTAAGTTTATTAAATTAAATTATTCTTTTGCTATATTTGTTAGTCATCCATAGCTTAAGTATCTTGCACATCTCTAGTGTTTAAACATCCTAAAATTTGGCAAGCTTCTAATACTGGACAACAGCTGGTAGATACTATACACCCCGTTAGTGTCGTAATGGAAGTTATTTATATTTAGGCCTCTAAATTAGAACTATAGACCACAGCTGATAAGTGATGGGAATAAAGTAGATTAAGGATGCCATAAGTAAATAATGTTTATGGAATATTTTTATTTTACACCTGTGATAAGAATAGAATTTTATGTGTGAAATTAGTCAAAACCATGTGAATAATTTTATCGCAATTAAGCAAATGTATTACAGGTTACTAATGTCACATTTAATGAGATGTAAATAGTTTTTAAGATCATTCAATCTATCAAAAGTTGTCGTCTTGCAAATAGGTAAATTTTATGACGATCTTTATTTCAAATTTACGCAAACAAATTAAATCAATGGTCCTATTACATTGTAGACATTGTAGATGATGATTTCCTTGTAATTTAAGACTGATGTAAAAATAAACTATAATAGGGACCTCTCCAGTAGACTTCAGATAGGTAGCGAAGTCACGATTCAAAAAATTATACAAGTCTACTCTTATGACAGCAAATTTTAAATAAACGGTAAAATATATTAGATATATATTTCCATTGAATTTTTGCATGGATTTAAAACCCGGAAATTGACAGCTAAGCTTTGTACTGCCTTACTCTTAATTGACTATTAGGCAAAAAAAAATTGTTCCGGCCACGCCCACGGCCCGTGTCTGAAACGTTCAATATCTGTAGGCATAGATGGGGCCTCATTTAGTTGTTTTATGTAACAAAGATATTATATAATAATTTTCATACTTAACCTTCTAATAAATCATTTCGATTAAAGCGAGGTTGCCGTCTTGACTTTATATAGCTTGAGTCAGAGGCTAAGACTACATTTAATACCAGCTAATCCGTTAGCCTTGGTGCTAGCAGGGTGCTAAAGGTATTTTATCGTATCTATCTACGAAAAGACACACTTACACCTTTTATTATATTACAAAATACAAAGGTAATTAATACATATGGAGGCTTATAAATTTATACCTTACCAATGTTGCGGAGGTGTATTTATCAAACACTTTTTTTTAAATGACCTACTTTTCGATGTAAGCATTGTTTGTGAGTAATTTACAAGAGGAAATTATTTAGCGTTTATAATTTGTTAGTCTAAAATACTTCCTGCCAAATATTACTTGGGAACTTTTCCACCAAAAAGGTACTACGGGTAAAAATGTTTGCAAAACAGATATTAAAAAGTTCAACAATTTCAAAACAAAAGAGTTCTAACTAGTTTTAATTTCTACCTTTAGTTATTAAATCTTTTAGGTAATTAAAGGGTTACTCATACATTTTGCCAATTAAACCCCATGAAGCAATGGAAAGCCTCACAAAGATGCTGCGTACCCAACTCGGGCCGTTCTCTTCTTAGGTGCAGTTCGCCTAACAGATGCAGCGCCCTTCCCAAGTGTCTCCTCAGCCCGTGATCCATTGCTAACGCTCCCATTTCTGTCAGCAGCTTCGATGCCGTCTCATGATCTCCCAGTCTGAAATTGTATTCATTTATATTGTTATACTGCTGATATCTGTAACTGAACAAAATAAACGATCGTTCATGAGATCGTTATAAATATTATAATTGTAAATTTGAGTTTGTTTATTACTTTGTAACGCCTTTACGGATTAAAAATCCAAACGGTCGTCATAAAATTTCGTAAACATATTGTCAGAGATCCAGAAAAAGACGTAGGGTGCAGGGTGTGCTGCTCTCTGTAAATCAGAACAGGATTCTTTCTTATACATCGCTGTTTTATGGCCGAAATAGGTATAATCATGACGATGCCAGATAAACTCCATTAGAATGAAAGGGTTTATTCCTTTTAGTTCATATTCTACTACACTAGCTAAATATTTATTACTAGTGAGCGAAACTGGGTTTTCAAGCAAAACCGCATTTTTTTTTAGTATTATTATTATTATTATTTAGTATTATTGTATGAAAATATACATATCCCTGGAATTTATTGAAATACAGTCTTATAAGAACACTTAGACGCGTTGTCTGTATGTTTTTTATTCTCCAGTAATAAATGAAAAACAAAGTTACAACAGTATTTTTTGACAATATGATCGTATATATATATATACACATATCATATATGTGAAAAGTATATATATATATATATATACTTTTCAGGTACGGTTGCAGCGTATTGAAGTTCAACTGGATACTGGATGAGATTCTTCGTAGACCGAAACCAAACTTAAGGTCGACCACAACTTGTTACTTAGGTACATAGTTTATTTCATACATTATACATTTTGCCATGAATAAAAGTGATTATGATTCTTTAAGACATGACTACATGCATGTAAAGCTTAAATTGCACACCAATAGTCTATCATTAATTTGTCTCTGTAGTTCCGGGTATCCCCAACCTGTCGTGAGAGGTGACTAATAATAAATATAAAGGCATAACATAACATATTTATTTATGTTTTATAAATATAAATCTATAAAGATTTTATTAGTTAGCAGTACTGATAATTATGATTCTTTAATACACAAATGTTAATTGAACGATTTACAGTTGTATACAATTATAAAGACTTCCTGTGCCGCTTATATAAAAAGCTACTACCACGTCCATGTACACGACCAAATTCATTAATATAATTACTATATGAAAATATGATTTATACTATTAATTAAAAATCGATACTTTTAACCGACACGTCATCGTCATATGAAATATTTGTTTGTACTTGGCACATATTTTGCATATATATATATGTGTTCGATCCCAACATCAAGGTAAAATACTACATAGGTCATTGTTAAACGACGTTATTGAGCTTTGGTTAAAGTTTTCCATAGCATTTAGATCATGTTTGGTAACTATAAATTACTTCTTACCTCGTAGCTTGGTTTTACTAAAATTTATTGGAGTTGAATAATCAAGTACTTTTCCTTTCTTTTTTTTCTATTTTAATTGTTTGTTTATGTACCTAGTTTATGTGTCTTATATAAATAAATAAATAAGTCTTCATAATAAAAAAGACTCTTTCAACTCTTTCAACGCCTATGAACGTGTACTTTAAGGAATTCAGGTTACATTTAATTTCCATTTGTAAATTATTGTTATTTTTACCTATCGCTATAAATTAACTACCTATAGGTGTTTTTTTAAAGTAAAGTATTTGGAGAACGCAATTGAATTCTGTTATTTGTATTATTCTCAATTAGTATTATTAGTATGAAGGCAATCCATGCATTTACATAATAATATATACTCATTTTTAAAATATTTGTCAGGTGAATGAAGAAGCAAACACGCTATCTGTCCATCTGTTGGTAAGTGGTTATTGCTACCTAAGGCCATCTTTACCACGAATGCCAATTCCATATAGAAGAGGGGTTCGATCTCACTTTCATAATGACCAAGAAGATCGCCTCATATGTAAGTCAACTGGCTTTCACATCGTTCTACCGAATCGCAAGAACCGTTTAACGTTAGAAATAGGTGTAGTGCAAAAACCTACATAATTATGAAATATGTACCTTTGCATTACAGCAGCCATATGCATTTTTGTATCACATAAACCTTCAATATTGTTACTTTCCGTATATATTTTGAGTGCTTTATCAAAAGTCTTCTGAGCGTTGTTGAGGTTATTCATGATTAATTGACTAATTCCGATTTCAAGAATAGCTTCTGCTGTTTTCGGTATATCATTGGCTAAAAGATTAACTATTTTAAATATTTATCGCTAAGTACAAAGCTAAAAAGAAATCATTAATATTTAAATTAAATCATTAATATTAAGCATATTAACATCTATTATATTAACTACCAACATTACTCATAACAGTGAAAACTAGTAAATTTGTAAATTATCAGGGGTTTTATTCACTAATGACTTAATTACGTAACGCGCTTGGTCAACCTACTGCATAGCGTTTTTTTTTGTTTTATCGTTGGGGAAACGTACACAAAGAACCCGTCGCCGTGGGAACGATGGCAAGTTATGTGGGACTCTTACCCACTGAAACCCGCCCGATGGCCGTCTTTGGAGATAAGTCATAAGTCGAAGATAAGTCAGAGATCTTTGAAGACACTCAACCAGAGTCGTTGGAGCTTATAGCCTCGTTGAGCTTCGCCCGTGTGGGCGTAAAAGTCGACCACATCATCTTGTGTTTAGGACGTTATGAGATCACACTTGTGGTCGTCCTTCTCGGGGTCGCTTTTAGCTTTTCCCACGACGAGGGATACCATTTCCATATCTCCCCCTCAAAAGCAAAGCAACCCACCTACCATGATGCATAGGAACGTTGCCACTCCTTAGGACTAAAATTTTCACTGCATATGTGATGAGTCACATACCGGTATCACAGTCCTCTATATAAATACAAAAACTGTTCAATATCTCTTTAGAGTTTAGCAGTTTTTGTCCTTAGATAGAGTCATTAATAAGTTTGTCGGTGGTACCTGTCAGGTTAACAAGGTTCTTTATCTGAAGACGTAGATTTTTTTCTTGTTAGCCGTGCCAGCTGTTTCACCCGTTCCAACAGATACATAATTTTAAATTATTATACCTTTTGATTAATAAAATTCCATCTATTTTAAATGGATTTTTATGAAACAAATATTAAATGTTAAATCAAGATACTGACTACAAATATTAATCAGTCCTTTAAATATTACTTTAGTTTTTTACGATCTCAAGCACATAAAAATCGACTGACAAAATTTTTAATATTGTAGAAATTTCTTTTTACAAATTTTCAACATTTTATAGTTGATTCGTAATCCTCGCAAACTATTTCTTTTGGCAACACACAGACACGGGGAAGTTTAACGTGTATGGATTTGGTAAAAGTAAACAGAATATTTTAACTTATAATTTGAAAATTATTAACATATGCGTTTAGAATATTTTTTACCATCTTTAGCCCTCCTTTCTGCCAATCGTGAAAGCCTCTCTGATTTGGCTGGATCAACGTTACGCGCGCACCTGGCTTTACTTATCAGAACTCTATGCAATTGCACTGCGCTAACGGCGAACACCGTGTCTGGTGGTACTTCTTCGTTTTCATTACCAGCCTCATAAAGCGGCCAATCCTAGAGTAGAAAGATAATACCTCTAAATATGCCCTGACCCAGTAGGCTAATATTGCTATAAAGATAATTCCTCAAAACTGTCTAAGACAGTTATAAAGTAGATAAATAATTAAATGCGAAGTAATATAATATAATTATTACATTATCTGTCGTAGTACGCACGGAATTGCATGCATTTTACGAAAGACACAGGTAAGAATTAAATAATGCATTTCATTTTTACCTTTTTTGTGAATGGAGTAAAAACAATAAATTAAAATGCAAATGATTCATTTCCAATTGCGGGGTTATTCATGCAAATCAGCGTTTATTGTTGTTTTTATAATACATACAATGCAAATTTATCAAATAAATGTTTCATCGTAATACGTGCAGTGGAACGCAGGTGACAGTCGTTAAACTGTTCCCTTATAAAATACATGGGCTCCGCAAACAAAGACTCAATGTAAATCCAGTATATTTGTATATACTGAATTTACAATGAGTCTACACACACACATGTATGTATATACATATATTGAATTTCAATCACCTAACGCTTCTAGTAGAAATGTAAACGACTGAAAAAATGAATTTTATTAAGGATAGTCTTTTTATCTTTTAATATTCAATTTATTTCGGTAAATACCTACTAAGACACACTACACATAAATTTTGATCAATGTTACACTTTTATTATCAGCTGTAGAATAAACTTAAAGTACTTGCCCTTCCAATAGCACTATCTCGGACCTCAGTAAGAATGAGAAAGGGTTCTTCAGTATCTCCATCTGGAACTAACGTTACAACATTATTACGACGCGCTAAAATGAGAAAGCAAAGTAAAGACTTACCTATTTTATATTAAAAAATTAAATGTCCATCAAATGTTTAATTCCTTTCTAAACGAATATTTTGTTTAGACGTAATGATCAGTTTTTCATATTTACACTTAGAACTAAAATAACAAGATTTAAAATAAAGAAACCAAATTATTCTAGTAGTCATTAAATAAAATTTATATTTTTGTATACTGGGAAGTGCACATATAAATCGTAAATACTGTATGAATTTGTCAATCAATAATGAGAATGCGTATATCATATGACATGTTATGCTTAGCAAGGTTATTGACTGACATTGGAAGTTTATTAAATTGTGCATACATTTAAGTGTTTTTATTATTACGCTATTTCAACGTGTACATAAAAAATACGACACAGTACTCTAAATCAATCGCTAAAGATTATTGTCGTGGGTACCATGGACACACAAAGACGAATTCACAAACACTCAAACCCAGAACGGAATCTAAACTCATCATTCAGATGTCTGTCTGGCCGGGAATCGAACCCGGAACCCACTGTGTGTCAGACCGGTATGATGACCGCTTGGCTACGCGGGTCGTCGAATTGAAAGAAAATTATTTCTACTATCTCAAATATTTTAGAACCCTTTGTGCTCAAGGTCCAGAGGCACTACCGCCGCAACATCTTTGTTTCTTAATGTAAACAGCAGTCTTAAACGCCGCTGTGTT
>DWNE01000823.1:0-25306 GCA_018249875.1 Cecropterus toxeus | reverse complement strand
GTTGCTTACATATGTCCATGGGCGGCAGTAACCACTTACCATCAGGTGGGCTGATTGCTCGTTTGCTATTTCATATTAATACAAAAAAAAAAATAGTGGAAGTATGGATTGATGATAATAGCACAAGCGCCATGTGTCCTGCTAAATTGTAGTTTATTTTTAATTTAATTTAACAATAGTGTATAGGCTGCGAGAATCACTAAATATTTATTGCTTATATATATGTTTTATATATTTAACTTACTCTGCTCAAATATCAGATTTAAATATAATTAATTTAAATATATTTTAGAATTTATTACCAATATTATTACATTTCATTGACATTTAAGCGGATTTCATGCTTTACAGATAGTTATTACAAATTTCAAGTATGAAAACCTTGGTAAAAACAATTAATAAAAACTGGAAAGTGAAGCAACTATATGTGTGCATTGTAATATGTACTCCTTACATGGTCGTATACAATATAATTATCCTCATATGATTATAATGCTCCGTATTTAAATATAGCATAAAATAGCCGGCAGTTGCAATTTACCTCCGACTAATTCTTATTAATACACTAGTTCATAGTAATTCATAGAAAATAAGAGGTATATGTAAATAGGAAAAACAAAATGGGCAATACTTATCTCTGAATTATATACGTTTAAAATTATTGCTGCCCAAACAATAGAATGTTACAGACATGTCTATAAAAGTAATTACACTTTTTGTAACATTCCATTAACTGTTTTACACAATAGATAAGTGTTAGGACATTATTACAATACATTGTAATCATTCGATGTTGTGATACAAATAGAGAAGCGTATAGTTATTGTGTTTCTACTTCGTAATATTACGTCGAACATTTCTTGGGTAAGTTTTACATAATGTTTGAAGTATAGGATATTTACTCTGTGTGTTCATAATTGAAGGGTGTCGATGTTTTCACTTTCTGTGGCGAATCGCACTCACTTTTGTCACTCTCCATTACCGCCTCGCTGTGGTTCGACAGGGCAACTAGCAGATAAGTATTGTGATACTAAAATCTTATCTCTTATCAAATCCGTGTGTTGTCATGTTGTGTAAAATATTTTTGAAATGTGAATGGATTACGTATTATTATTACTTAATCCTGTATACTATTTTTAAGAAGCAGTGACTGCCTAGTGATTTAAAACACGGCCTTTTATTAGGGAAACCTGAGGTTAAAATCCCAGGCACTGATGTTAGATTTTTTTTAAATATTTCTATATTAGAATAGAATATTATTGCTGTAGAAGATAAGGAAAACACCGTACATAACTTGCATTACTAAGAATTCTATGATGAACATTTTCTCAATAGTTTGTTTCATATAATACTCCGCACTTTGGCCTGAGTAGTGAATTATGGTCTAAACTCCCCTCGCTCTGAGAAGCTTACTCACCGGTGGAACAGTAATGGGTTGCCGATGAAATTGGTTTGACAAGCAACTAATCCATTCTAGAGGCCTACACAAGAACCATCCTTTGCACTATGATTACATACTTACGACATAAACTTATTGCTAAAGCGTTAGTAACATTTAAAAATAAACTGACAATGACTTCATCTTAGTTTGAACAGTTAAACTAACCATGACAGATCAAGATGTGTGAGTCGAAGTATTTTTGATCACTCTGTAGGATAACTTTTAGCAAAACCCAATAGATAAAGACCATTTGCCGGTTTCAACGTTGACAAAAATACAAAAATTTGAGATCTTACAACGATCTTCACACATCTTACTCACTCAATAGTTTATAAATATGTACTTTTAAAAATGACAATACTACCACCAGTGCTCTTAATACAAGTTACTACGTTACGGTATGACCGAAAGATTAACGTGTAAGGTACATTGCAATGTTGGACGTAAACGTAAACGGTGATTTTTTTGAGGAAATGTACTAAAGTTATACTAAGGACACGGTTATTGAAACGTCAGGCACAGCCCCGGGTCTTCAATTATTTTTAGGCGGGGTAAAAACTTAAAAATGCCGCCCCTGCCCACTTGAGTTTCTTTTTGCCATCATTTCAGCTACCAAATGTCCAAGAGTTGGTGGTCATTAAAACGTATACGTGTCAAGTGTTCCACTTCCTCCTGACTAGGCGTCCCAATGGTCAAAGTTAAATTAAATATGAGTTGCGCATTCGTTTGCAAGGTTAGAATTTGCCGCCCTCTGAACTTGCCGCCCGGGGCATAGGCGCCGGCTTGCTATGTACATAAGCAAAACCCTTAATTCGTAAGATTTATGTTTTGACGAGTACCAGTAGTAAACTATTTTTATACATACGTAGAGACAATAATATAAGGAGTACTTACGGCCATTGCGTCATATTGACAAGCCTGTTGCCAGCAGGAGGTGGGTTCTGGCTGGACGAGTTAACCAGCACGTCACTGGGGCCCTTCGGCACAACTGTAAACAAAGAATATTAGATTTAGCATCTATGAATATTGCAACAAACTTTCCGATAAAACCGTAAACAATAACCAAACTTCCATCTATCCTTTAAACTTTCATCTATATGAAATTCACCTTACCATTACTATACTGTTAGTCCATTATGAACAAACATTATTTACCAAAAATACATAATATGTACGCTCTATACATATTTTTAATATTACTGTGCAATGAATATTTTATTTCATAATATTCAATCAAATCGAATATGTAACATTACCTCGTAAGTAACAGCTTTGATAAAATATTATGGGAGGCTAGATTTATGTTATCAATTATTATTATACGTACCTTCTAATTTAACATAATAAATTAACATGACAGTACAATGTGAATATATAGAATTAATAACGAAAACTATGTAAAGATTTTTCAGTATAACCATGAACGTATCATCGTCTTGACATCGTCCATAAGTAATGAAATTTAAATACACACATACATTATATGGCATTTCCAGAAAAGTAGGGGGACTAAAAAGAGATAACTTTAATGTCACGTCATTTCATATCATGACTGAAACCCATCTTTTGAATAATTGCCTAGCAAGAGACCACATTTGTGGTAAGTCTGATATACATTACTGTAACGTGACGCACGCTAACAATACGTCAGGATTGGGTTTCACTAGGTTTTGCTTGCGACTTCGACTGCATAAATGAAAACTAATTATAAATCTAATATCAGGATGCCCGCCCACTAATATCAGGTAAGAACGTTTGATTTTGCTTGATATTTCAATCATGGGATTAAAATATTACTGTCTCTTAATCATTATTTATTTTTTATATAATATGTTTATATATTATGATATTTCTGTATGCATATATATCACTTAATATATTGTTCTTGTTTACATCTAAATTTAACACTAGCGAAATTTTTGGCAATCCAGGGTTGCTTGGTAGAGAATGAAATCAGGTATTAAGTTTGCTCTATTGCAACTTTTTATATTATAGAAAGCAATGATTAAAAAATAACTGTGAAGCTAGATAAATAAATATTTCTAGAAGTGCTAGTCTCATAATCATTTGCAAGGCGCGAATAGCTGACTCGTATGACGCCTGACACAGTTGGAACGCGATAAGGGGGAGATAAAGAAACAAAACAAAGCAATTACACTTATACTCATCAGCAATAGAATGTACCCCAATGACCTGAATAGCATGATTTATCGATTCTAGGACGTAGAATGGCTATCACCTACATCGGTATTATCATAAATATACAACAAGTATCTAATACTTTACAAAATAAAAAAAAGGGTTGAACAATTTATGTATAATCTTATAAAATATATTTGGGATTAGGATAATAAAAATATAGTTTCTCAAACTTAACTTCGGGCTCCGTGACGGGTATGATTACTCAAAATTACGTAAATGTATTATAACATTATTGTAATATAATTTTAAATCAATATACATTGAGAAACATACAATAAATAAAACAGACAGACATCCTGGACAATATACACTATCATGTCGACCCGCGTGGCCGAGCGGTCACAATACCGGTCTGACGCGCAGTGGGTCCCGAGTTCGATTCCCGCCCAGACAGAAATGTGAATGATGAATTTAGATTTTTGTTCTGGGTCTGGGTGTTTGTGTATTCGTCTTTGTGTGTCCATGGCACCCACGACATAGGAGAAAATCTTACTGAGGGGCTATGAGTGTAGAAAGTGTGTTATAAAATGGACGGCCCCTTACTCAATCCCATCAGAACGGCAGACTTCATAAAATTTGAGATAGACATATGTAGATTATACTCTGGTATAACATATAGGTTACTTATTAAAATGGAAAAGTATAAGATGCCCGTGGGATAATTTGGCTTTTGTTTTAACATAGTACGGCATGAAAAAATAAGGTATATCAATATCAATATCAAGTATAAATTGGATTGTGGAGTCGTTGTTTGAATCGAAAAACGTTCAATTGTATCTATGTCACATTACATTTCTTTTAAACACGGGTGAATCCGCGGGCTCAGCTTGTTTATAATATTTTTATTAACAAATTAGCCACAAATAATCTTATACATTTGAGATTGAAAAATGTTTACGCCTCGACTGACACGTTTAATTTATTAGGTATAAAAATGATATAAGACAGAAAGTTTAATTCAAAACAATTTTGGGAAACACGGACAGCGAGGAGAAAAAGGAATATCTTTTGTTTTTACAATTGATATGTTTTGTTTTAAATGGCGTTAGAAATATTTCCTCCATTTTTTGTACATATTTCACGAAATCATCGCTGGGTAGTATTGAAAAAGCAACCAAAAAAGTACAATATAGTCTACAGTTGCTCTTCACCGTACTATCATATAAATAAAAAAAAAATCTGCTTAAAAAATATCGCCCGCTCGTCACTACGGCACATTCGTGATGTTGGCGTACCGAGTGCATACCGACATCGAGGCGCGTAGGTATAACTTTCATTCCGTGCGTTTGTATGAAGATAGAATACTGTATGATACTATTACCGTGGTTAAGCTTGTTTTTTTTTTCACCAGTAAATTACTATCATAAAAATATAATCAAGGCAACTATGAGTATCCCATCGTTATGGACACATTCCCATATAATACAAACATTGTAATTTACCAAAAAATGAATAAGGACCATTTTAAAGTTTGTTTTCAATTGTATTCTTTTTTCAAATTGAACAAAAATATCTTAATACTTCCTCCTCCTTTATTAAAATATTCGAAATAAATATGATTAAATCCATACTAATGTTATAAAGTAATAGAGTTTGTTTGGTTGAACGCGCTAATCTCTACTAGTTCGAATTAAAAAAATATTTATGTGTTGAATAGTAAATTTATCGAGAAAGGTTTTAGGCTATATAACATATATAACGCTATGTTTTTTTGTTTTTAATAGATTGTTTTCTAATAAACGCGGGTGAAACTGCGTGGCACAACTAGTAATCAATAAAGCAAAAAAAATAGTAAAACTCTTATGGGTTAGCCTTGCAATCCTAATCAACACCAAATGTTATTTTTTTTACTAGGGTACGACATATTATGCAAAATTGCATGCGAAATTAAATATATTCGCTAGAAAGATTTGAGTCATAGTACCATTACAAATTGCTGTACTACGATATACACACAAAACACATAAATAAAAATATTACGCAAAAATTAACTATGATAAAATTGGAATAAATAAATCAACCCCCAATAACGCAATTTACCTTAAGCTCCGTGTAAACGGACCCGGAGACTCGCACATCCCTCCAATTAATGCTAATTAGTCATGTTGGCAAGCGATCTCAATTAGGGGTATGATATCGTGGCTTAACATCATTTTATTTTTTGATGCTCGGATGCAAAGCTTTAATGCAAGAAAAATAATAATATAAAGTGAAAATTCATTGTTATTCATTTTATATAAAAGCTCTTTGCACTCTGAGCGGATACGAATTTCGACTCCAAGACTATTTCGAAATTGGCATGCACATGAATAGAGTCTTGACGAATGAAATTGAAATACTGAAAACTGTTTACGTGAAATGTTACAATCTAAATGGATTGGGCCTTTTGAGAAAATATAAGCGTCTCGAGTAGACTCAAGTGAATTCTATGAAGTTGAGGATTCCGATGGAAATTGCCGTAACGAGCATAAGCCGTTCGCACGACTCCTAAGTACACTTATTTAGCATCGCATTTTAGCATAATTTACTACGGAAAATATGTAGCTATGCGAAATGGTCTAAATTTCCCCACAGTACGCTTTATGTCCACTAGTAGATGTTAAATGACTAAGAACCTGTTTTATTCTCGAGGGAAAAATCAAGGTACCCGACACAGCAACGCTGCGTTATGTCGAATTTTAACTAAATTAAATCGCCTTCGGTGGCCGTTCTCAGCGCTGTGTCAAGGACTCCGGGATCTCCAACGAAACGCAACGCGATGTCTCTTTCGGACTCTTCTCCGGTGAGCATTTGCGCTTACCATACATTATGTTTTTTGCGATTGCATGCGATATAATATACCACCGTCCTTCCCCGGGGTCGCTTGATTGGACGGTTCGAGCTCCTACTGTTGCCGACCGTAACCTGGAAGCCCTCTTCTAGTCGCCTCTTACGACAGACAGGGGATACCGTAGCTTTATTCTGGTCCTGGGATCTGCAGGGACATATAAGAAATACCTAGAGTAAAGTAATAATAGTCCCATTCTCTTGAAAATGTCTGTGTGATGGATTTAATCTCCGTTCTTTTTCCAAGTGTAGTCTAAACAAGGTAAGGTATGTTTATGACACATTCAGTTTTACATCCTAAAACAGCACATACGAAATACATTATCCATTTTAATAGACCTGTCGCTTACTCGACGACGCATTTAGTAAAGAGATCAAGCTGAATCCTAAACATTACGGGCACAGTTACACAACATGCTTTTGACTGTAAAATACCAATTTACATTATTTAAGCAGTTAAGGTATATGAAGAAATTCACAAATACGTAATGTATACAAATAAGTAGAAATAAACACGTTACAAACAAGTATTATATTAAAGAAAAATCTTGACTGCTATAACCTGTAATTGGGTCGTCGGGTTTTTGTGTTTATAATAATATATTTCATGTAAAGTTTTCGTAAAATAGTAACACGAAAGTTTCATAAGATACTAGGTGTGCCCTTCGGTTTCACCCGCTACTATATAAGAAAAAAACAAACATAGCGTGATGTTATATAGTTTTTTTTTTGTTCTCGAGGGGGGAACCTTAGAAAGGTACCCAACGCCGTGGCAGCGACGCCGGGTTATGTGGGATTTTTACAGCACTAAACCCCCCCGGTGGTCGTTCTCGGCGTTACAGAGAGGATTTCGAGATCTCCAACGGAACGCCTTCGGAGTCCTCTGAGCGCGCTGCTCCATCGGGCTCCACTATGCGACCACACGTACCGTCGTCCTTTCCGGGGTCGCCTGGCTAGACGGTTCGAGCTCCCACTATTACCGCCCGCTACCACAGAAGCTCCTTGTAGTCGCCTCTTACGACAGGCAGTGAATACCGTACCTCTATTCGGATCAGGGAAGTACGGGGATGGATGTTATAGTCTATAGCCTTCTTCAATAAACACAAAAATATTTTTTTCAATTCATATGACACTGTTCGTTAATTTGCCAAGCCGTTCGGACTGTAGCGCGTGTCAAAGAAATGAACAAACATAGGTACGAGTAAATACAAATATACGCTCGAAAAACATTACCCTTCTTTTGGCGCAGTAGGGTAAAAATAATATAATATTTGCAAATGTGCAATTTTCATTACATTACAATACATTTTGAATTCCACATTCTCTTTAAAGGTGGAATTCAAAATGTATTTTGAATGTATTATTAACAGTTAAATTAAATATACCAACTTTATATGCCAACTTTATTGGAAAATACCTGTGATTTCTGTTGATTTTACGACATCAAAGCTAGTGGTATTTACGCTCACAGAGCGTGACAACATATGTATGCACTTTGATGGGGTGACCATGATTATTTTAAAAATCCAGATACATATATCTATTTACTCCTCCTGATAGAGTTCTAGTTAGAACTGTTTTTTTAGAAATGCCTTGCTGTGTAATGAGAATAATAAAATACCATGGTTACCTATTACAGTAAGAGTTATCCATTTAGATTTTTATTTAAATGAACCAACCTTACAAGAGAACGACTGTATCTAACGTTGTTAATCTAAATAAATAAATAAACAAATAAAGAAATCCCTTCTTCCTCGTTTTTTCTGTTCGGATGAAACAAATTTCAGAATTATATAAAGCCAATATAATACCCGTCCAAATAATATGCCACATGTTACAATCAGACAAACCGTTTGGACAACCCAAACGAACAATCATACATACATACAAAAGTACATATATACGTTCGAAAAACATTACCATCCTTCTAATAGCGTCTGATAAAAAGAAAAAAAAAACTAATGACAAGTATTATGAATTAGGACAGTCTCGGTTACAACTTAAAGGATGGTGTTACTACATCGGGTGATGACGCTATCAGTACGTTGTAGTTATTGGTGTCATTTGTGTGCACATAGGGGGACGGCCGTCCACGCTTTGTGAGTAGCTCAAAGGGAGATTATTAATTTTCACCTCCGTACCGTCTGTTTGAGCATTGATTCCCATTGAAATGTAATACAGATACGCCATAGCAGATACGCTTTGTAAGCCACGCCAACTGTGTTATGGCTCGGCTTAACAAAGCTGGCGTACACCTATATTATTATGTGGAAAATGTTTATTCTATCTGTTCCCCCAATCCGAATTTATTACGTCTCCTCAAAATGAAGTTTTACCCATGTCGTTATTTTGCGCTCACATCATTGTATCGACGTATCATTATTTCGTGCTTACATCATTGTATCATTGTATCAATATTTCGCGCTTACACAATTGTATCGTTGGAACGTACACAGTAATTGTTGAGGAAACGAATAAACTGTAAAAAGGCATTATGACATACATACATATATTTATATGCGATACTTTTTCGTCTTTATTGAACTTTTTATGTAATAATTTTGAAAAATCTTTTCTTATGAGATTTACGTTTAGTTTATTTTTATAATGTGTAAGAAGCAAACGAGCATCCAATCCACTGATGGTGAGTGGTCACTGCTTCCCATAGACATTAGTAATCAATCGCAGAAAGTCCAGTCTTACCTGAGTTTAGTTGCTACCTAAGAGGACTAAGTTGAAACACGCTTCCTACAGACCCAGAACAGAAATCTAAACTCATCATTCATATTTCTGTCTGGCCGAGAATCGAACCCGGGACCCATTGCGCGTCAGACCGGTATGACGACCGCCACGCGGGTCGTCGAAACGCCTCGGATAAGTCTCTTAACTCTTACCGCTTTAGTTTTAGCTATAGTTAGTCATTCAGCTATTATCGTAAACTTATTACTATACTTTTATTAGACTAGTTTAGGTCTAGATTACTAGACTAAGGTCTCTTTTCAGATTGAGAGGAGTTAAATTCCAATAAAATCCGCACTTGGCCATTGCTGTGGACTGTGAACATCATCATTCTCACTCCGGGAGGAGTCCAGTGCCCGGCATTGACATTAAAAGGTTGATTTTTTTTTATCAGACTGAAGTGGCAAACGAGCATGCAGTCCAACAGATGGTAACTGGTGATTGCCGCCCTTGGATATCTGTAAGCAACTTCATATAGATGTACCATTTAAAACCGATCATAGATGCATTACTACTCCCGAGGACTAGAACAATCGCCTCAAATATAAGAATAATTTCACGCTAGAAATAGGTGCGGTGGTGGTACCTCCCAGGTGGACCTACACTGTTTTACCACCCGAAGAAGGCTAGTCTATAATTGGGGCATAGTATTAAAACGAATCTGTAATGTGTATTAAAATGTGTATTAAAAAAATATTGTGCATCGGTTATTTGACATTATTTTTTCTTATCGTGCCGGCAAATGTGTACATAATACGGCAATAGGTGTGATAGGCTTTCAGGCTTTTAGCGCAGCGGGATTTCCGTAAAAAGGGAACTTTGACGAAGTAATTTCAGAGTGTGCATATCTTCTTTTATTACCTTATTCAGTCATTCATTTGGAAAGACCTGATTTCCTATTTTTATTTATTTATTTTATTTTGACACATCGACAGCATTACACACAAACCTTTCTCCACTGCACCACTCGCCAAAGGATAAAGTTCTCCATCCACACCAACTGGATTTGTAATGGTCCTCTACGGTTTGGTTTGAACGTTCGTTTTTGCCACGGACGTGTAAGATGTAGAATGAGCTTCCTCCAGAGGTATTCCCGGTGCGCTATGACATGGGGCTCTTTAAAAATGGTGTGAAAAGAGCTCTCCTTCACTAACTATAGACAAGAATTGGTATGCATGCCAATTATGGATCGTTTTCTAAACTAAATGTGCTTTTTTATAATATACATACAAATTCGCTATAAGTTATGGCAATCACAACAGAAGTAATTTTTATGGTTGAATGTAATTCATGCATTCATTGTTTCAGTATAGCCATAAATTAATGAAATAAGTTTATTTGACGCCAATTAGGAAAGGATCTTTATCATACAATACACCTAAGAGGATTAAACAGGGGTTAAATCGATTGTAGCCTGTGGATCCTAAGTCCTGGGAAACAGCTAGTAAATTATTGTATCACAAATTCATTGTCTTTTGCATGCGACATGTGCGTTACTTTTTTTCATTCCAAGCCCATTTCCATTTGCATATTCAATTTGTTAAAAGCTTTGTGCAAGACGAAAAAATATTCGTTAAGCTCTGATTCTGTATGATTGGATTACATTAAAACTACAAAGAACAAAAAGGCATTTTTGTGTAAAAATATAAATATCAAGTATCATTTATCGTAGCTAAATATTTTATATATATAAAGAGAATCTATAAGTTATAGAGAGATTACCGTATTATCCAGTCAGATACGCAGACAGTTCTGGGTTCAACCACGGATTAAGTAGATTACGCACACGCTTTTGTGTTTGGCAACAAATACTTTTGAAGTTTTACAAGTGATATAAAACTTATGAAGCCAAAATTATTTTGGTATTAAAAGAAAATCGAACGAAACTTAACCGCAGAACAATGAATCTACGGGATGCTACGTTTATGCTACGACGTAGCATAACCGTAGCAATTCTTTTTAGAAACTCATACGCGTACTCTCATGTATTCTTTTATTTCGCACTTTACGTGTAAAATGTTAAATAACTTTAAATTGCTATACTTATACGAGCACTTTGACAGAAAATATATATTGCAATGAAATAAAGACTAAATATTACTTCAAGATAAAATTTATAATTATAAAATTTCAAAATTGAAAATATATATTTCCAATTATTTATACTAAACTTACTAACAAGTTGTGGTGTCCAGAAATATAGTTCAGTCAAATAAAGACCTTATTGATATATTGACATATTGGTATATTGTAGTTCTAATGATACAAACACGATGTGTACCTAAAGGTTTTCGTGACGGCAACCCCCGCAAGGGTTGCAAATAAAATTACAAAGTGTTTTTTCGTAATTTCTCGAAAGCACTATCATTAATACAGTAACATTAAATTACATAATCATCACATCAAAAGACAACAATGATCGCTAACATAGACCAACAATGAATAATATTTATGATATCAATTAATTTACTGCGTTCATTTTAAAATATGCTTGTGTTTTCAACTTTTTCCAGCTAGAAGAACGTAGGAGCAGGATGAATTATAGAGCGTATGTGAAAGATCAACTCCAAAACTATAAGAAATAGCGAAAAATAAGGGCGATGCATTCGGTGAACGACCTTACAAACGCATCATTACAAGGCATGGATGGCAGATCCGATAGGGGCAACGCGCTCAGAGAACTCCGGTTGCGTTCCTATGGAGACCTCGGAGGCCCCTAAGTAATAAGAATGGCTAATAAGAGAGCTCCGTGGAAGAAAACTTAGATAAGTCAGAAACACCGTGGGGTGTTTCTGACTTATCTAAGTTTTCTTCCACTAAGTGCTGGATGCCTTTCAAAAGTTTCCTCCGTTGCCAAATAAAGGTAACAAATAGGTAAGCTATTTGCCTAAAATAATTTGCATCGTGTCTATTTCCTTTTCATTAAGGTACTAAGCTTCTGCAAACCATAATACAGACAAAGGATTACACGAATGTACTTCAGTTCTCGGGAGGGATTAAATCTAATCCAGTATAAGGGTTGGAGCACATTGTTGTCTAGCCTGAATCCACTTCCACATAAACATGTATTAAAGCAACGAATTAAAACTAATAACAATGTTGAAGATAGTTAAACAAAAAAACAGACTGCGTTAAACGATTCTTTTGTTCATAATGATATATCTAATTTAACGCTTTATATAAAGGTAACGCTTTTAAAAGCTTTCTACACTCATAGCCCCACAGTAGGATTTCTCCTGTGTCGTGCCATGGACATACAAAGACGAATACACAAACACCCAGACCCAGAACAGAAATCTAAACTCATCATTTACATTTCTGTCTGGCCGGGGATCGAACTAGCGACTCACAGCGTGTCAGACCGGTATGGTGACCGCTGCGCCACGCGGGTCGTTATTATATGAGACGATTCTTATAATACGTCACAATCCGTCAAGCCGTTTGGGCTATAGCGCGTCCTAAAGAAATGGAAATACATACTAACAAACATACGTAGATACATATATACGCTCGAGAAATATTAATCTTCTTCTGACGCAGTCGGGTAATTAACAAATAAAGGAAGTGTAGTACCTATCTGAATCACTATCACTGCTTGGTACCTATCTGAATTAGTTATTTGAGATGTTATTAGTAAATATATGACCAAAGCCCTTCATTTTGACCCGACTGTTTTAGAAGGAGGGTAATGCTTTGTATTTTTTAAATAGTTTTATTTAGAATTTAATTGTATTAACGAGGGATGCAACGGAGGTATTTTTATCGGAACCGAAGTCGGAGTCGGAGTTTTTAAAATTCAATTTATCGGAGTCGGAGTCAGAATCGGAATCGGAGTCGGAAGCAGTGTCAGGAATTAGAAGGGAAGGTGTTTTTCTATCAACATTTTCCCACCAACAGTTAGCAAATTAAATCAAATTCGCTCCATTATTGTTTTTGTGTCCATTTTTATATTATTTATTAACAATGTAGATTAAACGTTAAGTAATAGTTTTAATGTTTATGTAGTGTTAATATTAATATTTTTTTAAATAATAACCATTTTTAGGTCATCTTCTTCAAATTAAGTAACATTGTTTTTTTTTTTTAATAACTGATATTATATTTCAAGAATATATGAAATTAAATCAAATGGGTTGACTCCAAAAGTGGTAAATTATATTTGTTGACGAAAATCTTGAAACTTTGTCTCCGTCCTATCTATTTCTTAACAAGTCGTAAATCAGGCCAGCGCCATATAAAGTTGTTCGCTTGGTACCGAGCCTGGTGGACACGACAAAATGCGAGCAATTTACACTTGTTGTAAATTAAAAATGTGAGAATATTTTATAGATTCAGAGATTAAGATAAGAAATATATACCAATCAAGACTTGAAATTATAATTATTCAATATGAATTTTATCTTTTACACTTATCTGTTTACTACATAATATTATTATAATTGAAAGAACCAATTATTTTTACCTGATTATGTCTTTAATGTCACAGTTTAATAAGTTATAATTTTTGAAGGTCAAACACTCGTATTACTATAACCCTATTAACAATTCTCGGAGAATTTGAGGAAAATCAAGTAATTGGAATAAAGTTATCGTTTCCCCATTTAAATCACTATTATATCTCAAGGCCATCGGAAAGTGTTGCGCGCCTTCATAAATACGTCCGACAATTGTAATTCTGGTCACGAGCGCGCACACATACGAGCTCGACACCGGGTTACATGTAGGTGTCACGCTACGTTGTCGCAAGCAGGGTGTGTGACGTAACACTTTCTCAAATCGAAAGGGAAAGGGTATCGGGTGGCATCGGATTCGCGCCACCATATCCTGAATGTACGGAGTCACGATGAGTTCCTTGTTGTGATATAACGTGCTCGCACTACTGAGAGAGATTAAACTTGCGGTTTCAAATCAGATAATAAAGATCACTGATTGACACGCGTGGTGGAGCGGTCACCATAGTGGTTTGATACGCAGTAGGTTGGGGGTTTGTCTTCCTGCGAGACAGATAAATTTATGACTTTAGATATCTTTGCTAGGTCTGATCTTTGTGTTAGCTGTGACTGTAGTAAGGGCTATTATTATTGTTGTTAATAAATCATTAATAAAAGTATACGTTAGCTATATCAAAGGTCCTTAGTTTATGAAGCTTACGTGACTTTTAAGAGGAAGTAAAATATTTCAGTTCAATTAAAAACCTAATAGGCAAGGCCTATGAAAAAGTTAGAAGGTTTTAATAGATCTGGCAATGACACACTTAATAACTAGTCTAGTCAACTTCGTCACGCGCTAAATCCAATATAAATGCGCTGACTAAATATCGTGTTCGAATATACTTAATAATTTAATAATAATCTGAAATCTATTTTCTCTTAATGTTATATAAAACGTTTACGAAAAGAAATATTCACCGAATAGTTTGAACAATTTATCTAATAAGCTGGAAACAAAGTAAAAGATATTCTTTATGTATTTTTATCACTTATTTTATAATACTAAAAGTTATATATTTCATCTTAGAGACAATTCTTGTATTTAATGTAAATTTTGACTTCTTACGAATTTAAAATATTATATTCAATTTTTCTTGCTTACGTTTCGCGTTTTTCTTGTCTTTTGAAATTATTGCAGTAATTGATATTTTATATTTTTTCTCGCATGTTTGAAGGTTAATTAACCGACTTCTTACAACGAAGTACGATATGTTGTTGTCTACCTATAGTCCCACTGCTAGGCACGGGTCTACTCTATAATGAAAGAGTTTAGGCCATAGCCTACAGCATTGGTAGAGTGTTAATTGGTAAACTAATAAAATATGATACACATTGTGCTAATTAGAGCCTGTTATATGTATCCTTCAAGAGTTGCAAACGGAAATAAAATATTGTTTTCACATACGAGTATATTGTAATTTAATAATTACATTTAATTTTCAAATTTCAAACGAAACTAAAAGTGTTTTATAAAACGTTTTTGTATTGTTTGGTTTAATTCACTTATTTGTAAATTAATAAATTAGTTCTTTTCATTTCAGTGGCTTGCAAATGACTTGCAACTTTAAGTAAATTATTTCGTTTTTAATAATATATTTTCCTTATCTCTACATGTGTAATTTGTAAATTTCAAAATACAAAGGAAATATTACAAAATATGAAACATGAACATCTTTATCTAACATTTCCGTTGCACGTGCGTCCGCTATGTGTTCCGTGACAATGACCCACATGCCGCCGCCGTGACACAGGGGAAACTTACGCAAATTAGTGCGGATCTGTTAGAGCTCGTTTATGTTCTTGTGTTTTGAAATACTAGTAATTAAAGCTTACGCATGAATTTTGAAATGTTGGCACATAATGTCCAATCAGTTTTGCGAATCACAATTGCGAAAAAATAGAATAGTGCTATCGCTTTGTATTCGTTTTTGAACGTTTCTTCAAAATTATACAGCTATTGGAAAATAATATAAAAGTTTCTTTATTTGTCGATGTCGTTCATTCATCTATCAAACTGTTGTCTGGTCATTTTCGACTGAACACACTTGATTTCTATTTATTTATTCACAGTACAATGTTTATATATTACAATGTACATTCGTGAGCATTGAATATTTATAATGTATATATTGATCGATGTTAAATTTTAAATGTTTTATTTTGCTTAATAATTTCAGTTTAACACTTTCCTTGTATTTTTATTCTATCATAAATATAATGTAGAATAAATAAATAAAATTACATTGATTGGTAATTCATATTAATTATTTCGATAATAGTAGCCAAACGGAAAGTCGTAGCAATAGTATCATAAAATAAAACTTACCAATAGACACTTTTTGTTAGTATACAATTATTAAAATACTATAAAAAATATACTTACATTTACTATAATATTGTAGAACATGTAGCTAACGAACTGCGTAGCGCGCTACGCGTGTCTATGTATGCATATAAAAGACGTCAACGAGTTGCTACGCGTTATATTTCTATGTGTTTTGTTGATATATGATAAGAGATATTATTAAGCATAGCAAACAGCTTGTTTTATTAAGAGAAAAAAAATTGATCATCTTACAGTGCAGTAGCTATGTAAATACCCATTAAAATGTCAAACAATGATAAAACAGCCAAGATTATTTTGGTGAACGTGGACAATAAAGTCGTTACACCATGATAAGGTTCAACATACAATTGTTCTAAACGTAAACAATTGTTTGACTTTCATGTTAACACTAAATGATTTATGAAAAATGTTTTAGATGTAACTCATATTTTATATAACATAACTTACATAAATATAAATTATTCGAAGCCACTTCAGTGGAACTTGAATGGATATCATTATATTTTTAACAAGTTAAAAATTATTAGTGCGCATGTTCATAATGTGTATTATAGTCATGTAACATATCATATAACATATCATATGTTCATAGTCATATGCCCATGCAAGTGACGCTAGGCCTAGCCTGGAGGGTTTTAGTGGAAGTGATGCGAGGCCACATGATGTGGTCCCATCAATTATCAATTTATAGCTATTCGATATTCGATATGTTTTATAATCATTAAAAGTCATAAATATAAGAAAAACCTATTTTGTTTTTTAAATTCAGTAATATTAATACTTAAATATTAACATGTTAGTACGAATATTTTTTGATTGTAATTATTTGTGCAAGCGCATTGGCTGAAGAAAATTTTATTTAAACTATTTTATGCATGACACTGGTTAGCCGGTACGTTTCCGATTTTAAAGAACCTTACAGTGACCGCACATGTAAACGCAATTAAATATTTTAATAAGTATTACAAACTTTATTATATAACGTACAAAGAGCTTAAGACTTTAACAAAGGGTTTCGTTAACTCTGACTCAAAAACGGCCGTTGTTCTCCTTTGAAAAGACGCTGTATTATATTATTTGTAGGACCTTATTATAATTCTGTCGCAATGCGAAGGCCTTTGACCATTTTAGAGTCGCACGTAGTTTTAAAACATTGCATAGTATAGTCAGTTTGAAATTGAGGAAAACATGACTACCTGAATGTGTAGGCGAAACTGTATATAGACGCATTCACATATAAGTGTGTGTAGTTGGCATGCCCAATGTAAACAGGTCCTTCCACCGCTCACCACCGATTAAAAATGTATATGCTAATATGCTCAAATTAAACACTTGGTGCACAAAGTATTGCTTGTATAATTATATATGATTACAACGCAGCAATCCATTTTGCCACAAATTCCCATTTACTCGTAAATTACGAGATAAAATCGCTTTATTTCCATTGTGAAAGATAACTAGTAAGTCTCTTACTACAAATATGTGATATTTTTATGTCCAATATACTTTACGGATCGTTCTTTTTTACATATATGATAGAAAAGTAGCAAACAAGCATGATGTCCAACTGGAAGTAAGTTTCCAATGCTAGCCATTAACACCTATGATCAACCCCAGATAAGATATGAACATTACGTGAAGTCTACCTGTACGTACGTACAGGTACGTTGGTACCCCTGAAAATCAAGTTAGCGTTCCTCGGAATATGTTTTCTACTTCCTTTCTAGTGGTATGTAGAAATATTTAAATAACCATAATATCCTCTATCAGTTCAGACATCAATAAAACTTGAGTAATTATCAATGCTTGTGACACTTCACACCGTGCCCCTCCCAGCCAGAAATATTTCCCACGCTGCGTGTTTAAAGTATCGCCGCAAGAAATCGATTGGTTAATTCGAACATGTAGCCATTTGTTTAGCAATTTACATTTGTCATGCAATTAATTTTATTACTTGAAATTAATACATATTTTATTAACCAAGGATAAATGTATATGACAGTAAAAAATAAGGATGTAGATTAATGGAATTACAGAAGAGTTGTAAAAACTTTTTAAAGGAACATCATGATGGCAATAATATCTTCTATCGATATTGGCAGTATTTTAAAAGTGGCATAAACATATTCAGATTTCTAGTAAATAATTATTTCGTGCCACTCCGTTCCTGCTGCCTGCAATGACCAAAATAAGATGAATGACATTACAAGTAATAACTATACTAAAATAATATGATACAAAAATTCGGCTGTATTTTACTATTATTTTTCATAAATAGCCTACTTGGTTTGTCGCTAGGATTAATTAAATAATTAAACGTATATTTGAATATAGTAAAAGCACACCAGCGAAATACGTCATAAAGATTTGTCTTATTTCATTTATTGTACACATAAAGCTGTGGCCTTTTTTGTTATTACGAAACAATTCAACACATTGACATTTATAAACGTCATATTTTTTGCTAAATGACCTCTGCTGTACACAGACATTGGTAAATGGCAAAAAAAATGGAACAAAAATCCCGACCGGAACAATGAAGTACAATAATACAGTAAGTGAATACGTACCATAAAAGTATTAAGAATATAAAATCCTTGTTTAAAATGATTTACGCAATACATACGCGACTATCTTTAAAAAAATACAAGATTATAATTATGATCATTCGCAATACAACAATTTAATATTTGTCACTAAAGATTATTACCCTGTTGAGAAACAATACTTAGATTGACGACAACATAATGTTACAAGAACCCGTGATGGCAAAATAATCATGCCTATACAGTATACATGACACACGAATATAAGTTATTATACTTTATCTTCATGTATTGCTAAAGAGGAGGTAATGGGCCTATTGTGACAACTGAGAGCTTGTTGTCACAAGTTGGAACTTGTTGTAGCCTAAACATGTCATAGCTATGACATGTTTATATGACATATATGACAACACAAACTTATTAGAGGTAATATAGGTTTGGAGCACATATATATATATATTTACATACACACACATATATATATAAATATATATATACACTGGTAGATACTTTAGCTAGTTGAATTAATATCTTTCTAAATAGTACTACACATAAATGGCTCAAATCTATGATCATTGAATATTACTACAGTTTGATTGAATTTTGGGTTATGAATAATCGTCACGATAATACGTGATTGCATTTTTCCAGTACTCCAAATAATTGGCCATTACGTGAGAGTTTTTAAATGTTCAACATTGTATGGTACTTTTAGCAATTTATTTCGTGAAGTTCAATTCACAGTACTATTAATTATTTATAGGTCCACTCAAACCAATGTCGAAATAGTTCCAATAAAGGATGGTATGGCAGTGTTTGCTGTGCCCTTGACTTGGTGGAGGCATACCAGGCCCCCAAATAATACAAAAGATGACTATTGCGCTACATTGCAATGAAATATCTAACAGCAGTCTAACATATTATGAACATTGATTCTCGGATAGGATTTATAGAGCAGATGAGAGTTTTACGATAAGCTTTAATTTTTTTTGAATTATAAATTCCTTAGCCTAGCTAAATCAACTTATATTTACTAGACTCATAAAGTGCGCGATTGGGTAGAATAATACAGCAAAGAGGCTAAATTTTATATGTCATCGAATGCGAAATAATCCACGTTTATTACTTTTTAAAATCTCAATGTATTGTACAGTTACCATTAACCTTGACATTAACTCACGTCAAAACACATGCGAATTTTTACATGTACACGTATTTTTCAATTAAGTGAATGTGCTTTAATTAATATTATCGCGAGGATATTGGACAAGCGCAATGATTTAATCGACTCAACCTCGTGCTTACCTCGCGACCTCACTCTCCTGCTTGAGAAACATCGACTCATTGGAAAATTTGGGGTAAAAACGCATAAACCAATCACTTAAAGTAAATGTGAAATATTGCTTTAAGCAAAATTTATTAAAACAGTATTAAATTACTTCTTATCGAGATAGGAAAAACGATTACCTATTAATAGTTCAATGTCATTATTACGTAGAAGTTTTGTTAGCTCTAAAAATTAACTTAAAAACGTCCCACGTTTTTTAAATAGTATTTCTAGTCTTTCTTAGAAAACTCGTAGCCGGAAATTATATTATAGAACTGCTATTTTGGAACCATTACAAATGTTATGTAGTTCAAAAAATGTACGGTACAGTAGGCGGTGCGCGCTGCGACAGGGCGAGGCCGCGGCCGCAGTGAAAGGCGCGACCCTTCGCGCTACGAACTGTTTTAAACGACCACTTAGTTCGGTGCAGTTCTGAATAATAACTAAGTAAAAATATTATAGTAAAATATTATAAATAAGCCTTAAGGAAAAGTATATCAGTAAGATTACTATTCCACCTAATTTAAAATATATCACCTCATATATTAATTAGCAAGCAATAACTGTTGTAAAATCAAAATTTTCTTAAAATATATTCTATGAATATATAACTTTATTATCACCAAACTCCTCCAGCATTCTTAGACTAAACCATATTCCATCCTACTCCGACGAAACCATCACGCCTTTTTTACTTAATAACAAGAAGTATCTTAAGGGAGGTATATTTATCCGAAGTTTTTCAACTTAGTCCTCAAGAGTAGCAACCAGCAAGGGTGGCCAACCTCAGATAAAACTCTTATCTGAGGTTATCATTTAGTCTTATGCATGCTCGTTTGATACTCCTACATTGCAAAATAATATACTCCAGCACACTGCCCAAGTGCACATTCAAAATGTAACTTAACATTAGGGAGACATTCTTATGCGAGGCGTTTCAAGTTAGTGCTCTGGGGTAATAACACAACTGTGGCTAACTCAAATAAGACCTGATCTTCTCTGTGGTTGATTACCAGCAAAGTAAAGCAATGTCAATCTATACTTCTATACTAATAATATTAAGAGATAAAGTTTGTAAGTGCTAATCACTGGATCTACTGAAACAATTTTGAAAATTCTTTCACCAATAGAAATTACATTATTTCTGAGTAACATAGGCTGTAGAATATCTTGTTAAATAAAAAATGTTTTACGTGGTAGTTGAATTTTCATAGTAAGTCGGAAAAAAAACGGTCGAATCAAAACATTTCTTTCGAAAACTACTTTAACGGTAACAGATATATGATTGAACCCCACAGAATATTTGTAGAGCTTAATAATACCTACAAATATGTAAGTTCGCGATAGCATATGTCTGACACTTACAGTTGACTTACAACATAACATATGTCCATGGGTTACAGTGACCACTTAAATTCAGATGGACAGTATGCTCGTTTGTTTCTATGTTATAAAAAAGGTAATATTACCAAAATATAACATTTAACATGTATGCTGTATGTATATCAACCATAAGTTTATGAACAAAGCACTTAAATAATAAACGTGAGAAGCAATACATGTAATAAGTTATTATTACTTCTCCTGTTATTGCTTGATAGCATCTCCTCAATATAACAAACGTGTTATTACACAAAATATTATAATTGTTGTGTAATTGCGACCCTCGCTTACAATTATATGCTAAAATTATATAATAGCGCTATTTTCATTGCATGTAATATACCCTGTGTTTAGTTGTTTTTAGTTAAACGTAGGACCTAATTGAATGGATCCTACTAACAGTTCTTTGGATTAAGCAGTTATATGGAAACAACTTAGAACTTAATTTTAAACTTAACTTACTTTACTTAGACTTAATTTTACTTAGAGATTCGATTCCGATGGCGTTACCATCTCCTCTATGTATATACTTTACTAGACAATAATATCCCTCATTACTCACTCAATAATGGAGCATTCATAAAGCAATTTAAAAAAAGGTTAAATAAAATCTGGATATAATTAAAGCATTTAAATTGATTTTACATTAAGTGTAATTATATAATTATTATCAATCATTTTGACGTAGTGTCATTCGTTCTCTTTTAACGTGTATGTAATAACTTGCATACTACAAGTTTTTGTGACTCGCGTATTCGGTAGCCATTCCATACCATGCCAGCTGTACAGCTCAGTGGACTGCATTTACAAACAAATACGTTTCCGCTGTCTTTCCTCCGCTCTCGTCGGCTGGTAGGAAATAGAGCCACTCTCTATTATAGTTTAATTTCGACTAATTATTACGTTGGACTTCCTAGTTCTATACTATATAAGTTTTTGTAACTATACAATATACATTTATTAGATAAGCGAGAAGATCTTCAAAAAATAATAGTGGCAGATGAATATACGACCAAATATTAGGAGTCACAAATATAAATACATAGGAAGAATACTTTATAGAAACCGCTTAAGAATCGTTTCACGATTATATTGTCAGAGCTACGTTGCAACAGACACATACATATTGCACAGCAGACTGACCCATACTTATAACATGCCTCGTTTACGTAGGGGTTGAAAATAGATAGAGAATACAGGCACTGAGTCTTGTCATAAAGCATTATCTGTGGATATAATAACTGTTTACTTTGTACATAGTTGTATTTAAGGCACCGGAGATAATATTTCATTAAGATTATTGTAAAAGTAAATAATTAATCACTACCTGTACCACGGCCGTCTGTCATCCAAGACAGTACTGATTCACTCCATAAACAAATAAACGGTTAAGAAGCCAAAATATCACAACTTATAGTATAAGGCTGTCCAATAAATGTGTCCAATAAATAATAAATTTGGACATTAGACGTACAAATTAATTACAGAATAATACTTACAAATATATTTGAAATTTAATTGGCAACTAAATCGCTACTTACAAATTACTAATTATACCCACTTCAATCAATCTGATCACAACCTCATATCTGTATTTAATCTATATCACAATCTAGTGCATAACTTAATTAATATAGTCGCAATATAATTACAAATATTTCTCTTAAGGGCAAGAAACTGTCGTTCCTCATTTCGACATGCAATCTTACAATTAATATCTCAACAGCGGAGTGAGGATGTGTTATGTAAAATGATGAAAATACCACATCTAAGCATAATGTGCCAAGACTTTCGAAAGGTTCATCAATAACAACGATAAATCCATCGACTACAGAAGTGCACGATCCGGTTTGCACGATTATTTTTAGTACACTCTTGCCACTGACGCACTAATTCTTGCCAACAAATTTTCGCAAAGAGTACCAAATATGATACGAATGCTATGATACCAAGTATGATACCAAATCGATAAAATAATGATTAACGATAACACGACGATGAACGATTGGTCAACGATTCAACTATCTTTGGTTGATGATTAAATTGCATCTTATGTTGTTTTAAAATGTATTCAAATTCGACGATGTAATACTTTTGATCAATTCTATCGAGGTCCAATGGACTGAACGATGTCCGATGTCCAATGACCGACGATCGAGAGATTGATACGGGGATGTCTAAGAGTCGTAGGGCTTCTCAATACGCTATTGTATCAATGATATGAGGGTCAACTTGGCTGAATATTACTTTTAATATACGCATTAGATAAACGAAATGTAGAATGCAAATATGCATAATAAACTATCAATTACGTTTGTCAAACTTTGCTGGTTAAGCATTTTTAAGTTATTTTTCACATTATTAAATAGGTACATTTAATTTCATACATCTATATAATTCCAATGTAATAAAATATTAAGTTGAGAGCCAGCAAGCAGTACATGTTTCAATAACAAGTTCGATACCGGTAATGCTATTAATGTCTTATCTCGGCATATCTTCATCTTTACGTATTACGTACTGAGGTATTATGTAAAGCTTTCCGGTAAAGTGCTGCTTGTAAGGCAGTGGCCGAGACTCACTGTGAACTTTAACTAAATTCACTAAGTAACTTTAAAAACTTGTTTAAAATCCTAACGCGGTTATGATGAAATTAGTACACGGCGATTGCGTTAATATTTCATATAAATTAAGCAGTTAGTAGATATACATACTATACATGTATTTATAAATGTAGAGATATTCTAAATAAAGGTAGCTTAAAAGTGATTTATCTGAATGGCAGTAAACTAACGCAGGTGATTTTTATTTATATCATTCATTTCTTTAAGAGGAAGTGTGTTAGCAATATCAATGTTATTTAGGAAAATAAAGCTTTGAACAATGATGTGCTCAAGTGATATGTTTCCCCTCACAATCATTTTTATATAGTATGTTTTTTTTACATTTTATAAATATAACTATGTTAAGAGTAGGTATATACTATTTGACCTTTAGATCAGTGTAACTTATGTAATAATTACGTTAATTTAACGCTTAAAATGTAGAACAGTGTGTTTATTGTTTAACATTCTCTACGTACATTCGTATACATCAGTAGACACGTTACTGTATTGCTTTGTATTAGTTCAAAACAGCAGTTTAATTCTAGGCCTGTCCCTACAATTTAAGCTATCTACCGCACTAAGTAGAGCATGATAATAAGGCAATGTTTACATCTTAATTAATAAATTACTTAAAGACCTTCGTTACGAATGAGGTGCTAGCAGGAGCGCGGTTGCGCCACGACCAGCGCCGCAGGATCTGCGCACCGCCGACTTATCAATAGCGATCGATCTATTACGGCTCTAGCAAACATGCTGTTTTAATGCAACATTTATTTGCAAACTTTACGTGAATAATCCGCGAATTAATAAAAACACCGAGCACAATTATGAATGTATTATCTTTTTAATCGTCAATTCTCGATAAATACCTTCACCCCGCAGAGGAGGCAAGGGCATACCGCATACCATGTACATTTACATATTTGCCTATTCGCATCGCACGTTTAGCTTAATTGTCGGTGAATGATGTTAAATTATAATTTGACCCCCTCTTATAATGTGGCAAGTCATATATTTGTCAATATCACACATCAATCAATAATTATTTAATAAATAATGCATCAAAAAACCTTTGTATTTCCATATTTAAAACTATTTTTATTCAGTATACATACTGAATTCTGAAAGTATACTTTGTATCCCACCGTTTTTTAATAATAATAATAAAAAAATGATATTTAAATATTTTTTTCTTTTTAAAAAGTTCCGGGCTACGAGACCTCCGCAGCAGTATTTTTACCGACTTCCAAAAAGGAGGAGGTACTCAATTCGTCTGAAAGTGGTAGTAAAAGTGGACCGATTTTGATAATTTTTTTTTTATGCGAAAGGTGTTGCTTACAGTTGGGTCCCATTTTAATTTGGTTCATGTTTGACAAGGGCATCCATGAGAAAAACGTAT
>DWNE01000822.1:0-25307 GCA_018249875.1 Cecropterus toxeus | reverse complement strand
TTTGTTTCTATAACGGTTATACAGACAGACAGACAGACATAAATTTTACTGATTGCATTTTTGGCATCAGTATCGATCCCTAATCCCCCTTGATAGTTATTTTGGAAATATATTTCATGTACAGAATTGACCTCTCTACAGATTTATTATAAGCATATAGAAGAAGATAGATAGAGAGAAGAAGATATAGATAGATATAGATAGATGTGGCGGTGCTGCTTCTGGCGTCGAACTACATAGGGTTCGTCCACCAAATTATAATATGTACAAGTTTTTATAGGAAGAAATACATCAATGATGAACAAATATAATTATTTTGTTGTTGTAGTTGTTTTCAAGGTTATGTTGGATAGTTTTAGTACACTGTCACTTAACGTCATTCGGATTAAAAACCATATCATACTATGCTTTCGTAACGTATATAAAACGCGTGCTCGTTCGCCTACAGATCGTCCCCGGCGGCGTGGCGGCGCGCTCGGGCAAGCTGCGCATGGGCGACCGGCTGCTGAAAGTGAACGGCGCCGAGCTGCCCGGCGCCACGCACCGCGACGCCGTGCAGCTGCTGCTGCAGCCGGGCGCCGAGCTCGCGCTCACCGTGCGACACGACCCGCTGCCGCACGGCTTCCAGGTTGGTAGCGCCAAGTGAAAATGACGACACGCGATTATCGTTTGTTTTTATTTCTCGCGTATGGCGGAGTGATCGCCATACCGCACGCGTTAATGACGTCACACGATTGTCATTTGTTTTTACTTGATGACCCGCGTGGCGGAGCGATCACCATACCACACGCGTTATGACGTCACGCGATTCAATTTGTTTTTATTTGTCGACCCACATGGCGGAGAGGTTACTATACCGGTCTGATCTGGGTGTTTTTGTATATTTTTTTCTCTGTGTGATCATGGCACCCACGACACAGGAGAAAATACTAGTTTTGGGCTGTGAGTGTAGAAAGCGTTAATGTTTTGTACTTAGTAGAAAAAGGAGCTTCACTCATGATGGTACATGGTTATGATTACTGGACATTTGTAAGCTTACATATAAAATAGGGATCCTATTTGAAATTGATCACAGATGTGCTACTCTCGAGAACTAAGATCGTCGCCTCATATATAAGTGAGCCGGCTACCACACCATTCAGCCGAAATGCAAGAACGATTTCGTGCTAGAAATCGGTGAGGCGATGGTACCTCCCCAATCGAACTGCTCTAGTTCTACCAGCTGGTTATATAGTTGCATTTGCGGCAGAAGGTCACAACCCCGGCAATAGCTAAGTCTGCAACCGTCAAGAAATCCGAAAACGGCGACTAAAACTATCCTTTTCGGCCTATAGTCTTTCTGTCCCAACTGAGTTTAGGCTCGCCTAAGAAAAACCGGTAAAGGTGTAAAGCCAATAGGGTCAAAAGTAACTACATGACAACATTAAAAAAAAGTAAGGCACATCGCTGCTTTGCGTGAATAATAACAAAATACAAAACCGTTAATTTTACATGAAGGAGTTAAAATTAAACAATGCCTTTCCTTACGATGTACCTTATTTATTTAAACTATTTTCAGATTTGAAATAATATAGTAATCATAAAACTATGTATTTAGTTTAAATTGATGACTTTTTATTTGTGCGGTTACTTATACAGAGCAGCGACATGCGTAGATCGTTAAATATATCTTAAACTACTGTTTGTCTAGTTGGAAACTGAGTTTATGTCTCAAGTGTACACTAACTAACCTCGTCATACGACTAACGCACTGTTCAATTGCATAGATAGCTAAAGTATGTACTTCATAAAGTAATGTTCGTCAAGAGAGAGTGAGCTATGTTTCAAATAGCAAATAGTAACAATCATTAACCACGTGGTGTAACCTCACGCACTTGTATAGATTACATATTTGTTTATATTTGATCAGAGTTTAAAAATTATCTCATGACTAATACAGCGACATTCATATATGTAAAACAAACTCGACAGGTTTTACTATAATATTACAAAATATTTACAAACATAATATAATAAAATTATAATGATCTTCTTATCTTAAACTCAAAGAATTAAAAATTCTTCTCTTTTTACACTTATTTTCTTCTTTAATAATAATTATTATGTTATGTTTGTAAATCTTATTGTAGTATATTTTTGTGTCTTGAAATCACCATTAAATGCTAAGACGACTTGAAAACTTTAAGTCTAAGTAAATAATTACACTTCTAGGCATCTATGGTTGATCGTATAGACATTTATGACATTCAATTATAAGAAGTGCAATGCATTTTAATTTGAACTACACGAATCACAAACGAGAATGATATATATGCTTGTTATTCGAAGAGGATTGTGTTAACACAAAAGTTGCTTTTTGCAGTAAATATGACATCTAATGCAGTATTAATTTTTTGATTGGCAAACCTGTGTCATGCGTACAGTAAGTTGTGTATTTAATGAATGACTAAAAACTGAGTGAGAAAATGCTTGTAATAATAAAAAAATGAACAAAAAACGTAGCAGCGAGTGTTGCAATGGAGTAATGTAATTTTCTGTACTTTGTATGTTTACACGATGCAAGTTGCGCAATGTTTTGCATGACTGCAAGTTGTTGCATTCGACAGTAACGAAATCGATCATACCATGAAACGCAGGTGTTTGGTAGAGGAAATGGATACGGAGCTTCTGTAGTATTTGGCAATAACAACGATTATGGGAACGTGAAAGGTGCAAGGCTTATGCACATTTCCACTGCAACTGTCATTAGTTGATCGAACTGTTCATAATGCAGGAGTTTCTTTTGCTTGTATACAATATACTCCACTTCTTATATCATGAGATTAAGCATTAATATTTTGACCCTGCAGTGTATTTAAATAATATGTTAAAAAATTTCAAAATCTTTCGAAAAATATAATATTAGTACAAATTCTGTCGAGGTTGTTAGACATTTCTATTTTTCGTACCATACGAAATTATAGTATGTCTAATGACAACGGCATATCTAATTCGATTAATGATATTTTTAAAAAATATACATATTTTTTGGTTATAAAACACATAACGTTATTTTGTTTCACACGTGACCTCGACGGCCACTGCGACACTATACAGGGTCTCATCCAAGTTGAGATTGTAGACGCAACTGTAAGTTTGACCGTCATACAACGATCTCAAAATTCTGTGTGTTACTTTAAAATATTATTGTATGTCAGAACCACCCCATCCCCAGTCGATTCGTGTGCTCCGCTATCGTCGTACTGAATGGTTTCTTGAAATGCTTATTAATTTGTAGAACTTGAAAACTGAATGATTCCAATTTTTCTCTTGCTATAGAACAAGCTTTGGTGTACAATTTCTTCTCTACTCGTTTCTGTAGCGTGCTGTTAGATAAATGAGTAATATGAAGAAAACTAGAATATTGTACCTCAGCTAGATTAGCTGGCATGTAAATGCATGAGCAAATTGAAAGATATAGAAATGCATATTGTGAAAAAAGCTTTGCATGTCTGCATGATATTGTGAAAACCGTTGTTTGTATGGTTGTTAAATAAAATGCTTAAAATAGTAACATTTATTACAACTACAAGTGTGAATTTTATTATTTGTTTAAACAGTGAAGTGTAAAAGTTTATATAGACAAATAATAAGTTTATTTGAAATTATATTTACATTATAACCCTCGTTGTTTTATAGGACCTAACGATAATAAAACAAGAAGGCGAGAAACTTGGCATGCATATAATGGGCGGATTGAACGGACAACGCGGCAATCCCAACGATCCTAATGACGAAGGTGTCTTCATATCGAAGATAAACAGTGGTGGCGCTGCTAGGCGAGATGGGCGGTTAAAGGTATTTTATAAAGCATTTTATTTATTTTATAAATCATTTTATTTTTTGTTTCAAGGCATTTGTAATCGATTTCAGGACTTAGTAGTGTCACACAACTCTTCTAACATATAACTGTTCGATCGTTATTGTCATCACGTATGAGAAAAACGTAATGTTCCAAAATCAAAGGCGCTACAACCCTTTCTGGTTCGACTCCGGAAAGTCTAACGTTATATTTACATCTATTGCCGCCTGAAAACAGCTATATTATGCAGCTATATGTTAGCATTGTTGCGTACTAGTTTTATAAGTTTGTAGTAAGGGAGATACATATTACGAGGCATTACAAATCACAACAGCTCAGTCGCAATTTCTTAGGACTATTCTTTCTTTGGTTTGGTTACAAATATCCATGTGCGAGGTTGTCTACTTGTTTATGTTTACATTTTTTGTCAATGTTCCGAGGAGTAGGACCTGTTTTGAAATTACATCAATGTTAACAATAGGTCTTTTCACGGTTTGTTTCATACAATTGTTTATGCCGTAAAAGTGCAGTATCTGGAATGATGTTCTCTTGAGGTATTCCCGAACCGCTATAATGGGACTCCTCAAAAGACGTGCTCTCCTTCAAAATAAGAAACTCGTGATCCTCCTGGTGTTGCAAATGTCGACTATTCGAGGGTAACTGTTTTGAATCAGATAAGCTGACCATCTCATCGTAAACTTTAAATATGAAAAAAAAAACATTAGATATATAAAAATAAAACGTATCCAGGTGGGAATGCGTCTGCTGGAAGTGAACGGCGTATCGCTACTAGGCGCGACGCACAACGAGGCGGTTAACGCTCTGCGTTCCGCCACGAACGCACCGCTCCATCTCGTCGTATGCTATGGATACACCCGCCCCGAGAAACTTACTGTAAGTCGAATATATATTAGTGTACACGTTGAATTGTGATGTTTGATTTCTTTGATATCACTCTATTTTTTCAAGTATCATCATCGTTGGTGCGTAAAAGTGACTTGGAAAGTTGCGATTTTGAAGAAGATTTTGTAGTAACGACTGTTATATAGCGCTAATGCGCTACGGTCATAAGTGATGTGGTTTGCGGATTATATTATGTGATTGCAGCAAGAAACGAATAGTGGGCTATGTTATAGCAAATTATTGTAATATTCATTAAATTATAACTATACAAAGGACCCTAAATATACTTATTTAATTTGTCAATTAAATATATACAAAATAATAATAACCAAAACTATAACTAAATAACTTAATAATTATTGTTACAAGTCTACAGAATGTATGTCAAAATCTGCATATAATTATTTTGGTGGATTGTCTTGTATTTCCATAGCTGTAAATAAAATTAATCATGATATATTGAATAAATTAAAATTAACGACAGTCCTTCTTTACGCACCAGCGTTTGTTAGTTAAACATATTAATTGGTTTTATAATTCACTTTGTATTCTAACGGAGTGTTTTGTTTTATTTAAAGTGAGTGGTTTGTTCAATGTGTTTTCACCCCTTGGCTGCTTTGAAATGAAATTAAACTCAAAACGAAAAGTGTTTGCATACATTCACATCAAAAATATTCGTTTAGTCCATTATAAGTAAATTTCGAAGCTATAGAACACGCATAGTAAGAGCTAATCATATGCTTAAACACATGTCACCGATCATACCTTGCAAAAAGCGATAGTAGTTAGATTTGACAATCACTGGACATTTGAACAGACGGGTAGCGAGAGCGGGACGGCGGATACGGGCGGTTCTCTATCTCACTCCACGTCCAGTCTTGACAGGGATGAACCGTTGCACCATCATCAACAGGTTTGTATTCACGTAATTAAAGATTATAGATAGTATAGATTAAGAAGTGTTAGTAATATTTAGTCTATAGTGTTCTTATTAAACCCCCGGATTTAGTATATTTTTGCTATTTTTTTGTACCATAATAATGTAATATGAATATTCCTTTATTGAGTTGTAAGTATGTATTTTAAAGGTCATAGTATAAGTCTGTTATGAGCTATTTTTTAAATATTTTACCTAATAATATATTTTTTTCATATCTATTACGTATTATTTGGACCAATCCGTAGTAAATTTGCAAGCCTAATTGAATCAACATATCTATAAGTTTGCTACAGTAACACTATTCAGTAACGGTCAGTAATATTGATGATTCAACGGTTAGTCATATTTTTTACGTTAAATTGGTATGAAAGACGCATCATTCTTGCAACAGATAAATTTGACCATTTAAAATTTTTACCTTGTTATTTTTTTATTTTATGGAACTTTTTCAGGAGCAACATTTCCAACAAGATCTAGTGGAGTTTGAACATGAGAAACAAGTTGCCGAAACGAGGGAAAAATCCACACCTGAAAAGGTAAGTGTGTTAATATTAACAGACTTTTGTTAATCGGCCTACATATTTTGTACTGAAATATGTCTTTTTTATGCAATTCAAAAAATATTTTGTTGTGTTTTCTTTTTGTGTCCTAAAATATTAGGACAATCGTATACTGATTAAATTAAACTATTACAATATAGTAGACAAGTAGGTATGCAATATTTTTTCTTCACATTTTCTACTTGTGTAATGTAACTTTAGATATTATCATTTTAGTGCTTGTTATTTGGTCTAAAAATAGTTATGTGTTTTGATTTTATTTAAATAGCATGTTTGTACTTGTTTTCAGTCTTGCAACATTTATGTGACCATGTTTTTATAATGTTTATTATTATATTTAACATTCCATTACTATTGAATATTCCCTTTTCCTAGCATGACTTTTAAAATTTCTTTTCAGGTAATGGATATAGTGCATGCAGTAGAAAGCATGGCTCTCGAACCGGCCCCGCCCACATCGCCCGAGCCCCAACACAAAACGACCACTGTCGTTATGTCCAAACACACCCTTCAACCTCAGGTCAGTTGCACGAACACACTGTGATATTTATTTAAGGCTACAGTTATTTGTATGATAGACGTCTCGAAGTGTATCTTAAGAAGCTCGTTATTTTTCTATTACAATATAGAGTATCTTAGTTGGAAGTTTAGGTATTCTTTTCCCGTGGTGGCGAGGACGTGATCGACCTTATATATCGTCATTAAATAAGTTTTACCAATAACTTAAGATTAAGATATGAATATAGTGACAAATCACCGTCAGTAAAGCGTATATTATGGTGGCTCTATTGTGACTTTTAGTATAAAAAATAAATAAGTGCATATTATTAATATTAGTTAGCATTGCACTTGGTAGTATGATATATTCCATTTACACTTTAGAAACATGTTCAAATTTGTCTATGATTACTATTACCTAGAAGCCAAATCTTGTCGTAATCTTGCGCCATAGCGGGAAGAGAAAACTTTTAGGCCATGACAATACTTAGGTTAATCAAAACTCGAAAACGTTAGCATAGATTGCTGTTCAAATCTTGCTGTTATCCTTAGATTCTAATAAGCTATGTTTTTTATTCGTTAGATAAAGTCTCTAAAGCTTAAATATATTTAAATTTAAATTTTAAATAGGCTACAATAATTTGATACGACTTATTTTTTTGTTACTTATGAAACAGCTTTATATTTAGCTGATAAATCAGTAGACGCGCATGTAATTAAGATTTATTTAGTTTGAACAAGTTTTAACTATTCTAGTTGTTCTTGCATAGTTAGTATATAGTGTACTAATTTTAAAAAGTAATTATTAAAAGCATGAACAGTAAATTGTAAAGCTTTGTATTATATTATACTATTATTCGTGTGTAATTGCCAAGACAATTCTGAAGATATTTGCACGATTACTTTGAAGTATGATTAATAGTTAGCATGCACCCTTGTGTAGTATATTGCTTGCATGAAAATACTTCTATTTTATAACAATAATCTAAGTATATAATACAGTATTTTAAGTATATTATCTTCCAAAATAAATGTTGTTTAGTATATATTCAAATAAACATTTAATATGTAGTTAATATTAAACGTTGGGAAGGGTGATCTTTACCGAACGATTATACTCGGATTGAACTTGTAACTCTGTCTTCTCAATGCATCTATCGAAATTGTTTTGCATGTATCCTGAATTTATTTGGACTTTATACTTTCTGATGTATATGTAACCTGTTAAAGTTACTGTGGAACTCTTGATGTACCTGTTTTGTTCTCAAATGTCTTAGTAACATCACCGGTAGTGTTATGTTTATATCATGCTATCCTAGTATATGTCGTTGTGTGTTAGAATATTTGCATTTAAAAGTCCTCTCGTTCGGTACTCAAATAACATTAATAAATACTGACTGTGCGTATTACGTCCATTGCAGAAAGCAAACCCTGAGGAAATGGAAGGAAACACTTAGTACTTCAAATAATACATCTGTCCAATTTAGTGTAAATAGATAGTGAATGGTGAATGGCTACTTATCGCATTTATGGATTATATTATAATTTTAAGACTTTTATAAAAGTTTACTAAATGAAACTCTACAATATTACGTAATGTCACCGTATAACATCCCGCTTGATACTACGTGCCAGTTTGTATACTTAAATATTAGCTATTTATTGAAGTAGAAATCAATATTATAATTTATTACTGCTGCAATATTATTCTGTTACTATTTTATTATAGTAATATACAATAGTAACGCACGCTAATAATAAAATTAGTATTTATATACAGTTACAATTCACTGAAGAATAATGTTCTGACATTTTAAACACTTTATCCGTCATTAATGTATATTCGTGAGTTTGTAAGTGTAATTTTGAGCTATAATGTATTATGTATATAATAGATAATTGTTTTTAAACTGGTAAGGTGGAGGGTACGTAAAATAAGAGGATTGGGATAGGGTTTACGGTTTAAAGCTGAAATAAATGCGTTAATATGATATTGATGGCTAAGTTTCCCTATAATATTACTGCACTGTATGCTCGTGTTTTGCTAACTGGTGTATGTATGGAAGCGTAATCGTATTTAGTCAAAAAATAAAAATATATGTGCATAATTCTTTTATACAATATAACTAATGCATAACGAATTTCGGCTGATTATAGTTATCGCCGGCCTATTTAGTTCTTGTAAAATGTGTGGCATCTAAATTTTCAAATTGGTAATAGCTCTCAAACGATATTTACTTGCATATAAGAAAATATGAGTAATAGTTACAATTTATTGTTATTTGATATAAAACTTTATAAACTGTAATTTTGGAATATTTAAATATTTATAGGTTTCAGCTTTAAGCCGTGAATAGATATGTAAAAAAGAATTTATCAAATAAATGTTAACAATTTGTTGCACTCGTAAAGTTGTTTCTATCGTCAGATATATATGTTGCGACGGTATATTGTGTGTAATGAATTTTATTGCGAACAGTTTTTCGATATTTCTAGCATTTACGTGTAATCTAGGCTATATAAGTACTGTTTAGAGCGTGGTCGCACTAGGAAAAATATCTTTGTATGTGATTTTCCACATATAAACATCCTATTCGTTTGCCTTACAGTGATAATCATTTTCTAAATATATTTTCCCTTTTTTATTTTTTGGTAATTTAACTTTTTATATATTTAGTAATATAACTTTCAAAGAAGAAATTTGTAATTCACAAATTGCATTTGAAATAGTAGAAATAATATAAAACGGCATACTTTATACGTGCGTTAGTTGTAACTATTGTACTAATTATACCTATCAGGTATCAAAATTCATTTATCATGATTATTTCTTTATTAAGGAACGTTAAAAGAATAGTGTGCATTTTCAAAATACTTTTTTCTAAAGAAAAAAACTTATTTCCTTTTTCTACACATTTCCTTTACTTTCATGGTTTGGTTACTCGTTACTAAGAATAGAGACTAGAAAATCCGTTCTTTTTATGCAAACAAATGGCAGATTTTTTTAATTGACTAGTACGACCACGGTTACTATTATTGCTGTTAAAAATGTAACCACTTCCTGTAATCACAAATACTACACAAACAATATGCTTCAGTATCTAATTTATTTACTCAAATACAATCTGATATTTTAATCTAAAAGACCAATATTAAGTAATATTCAATTATAGGATTTTTTAAAAAAATTATATACCTCACGTAATTCATCTAGTAGTTGTAATGTTTTGACTAAATTTTGTGTATATTTTATACTTATACCTGTAATATCAAATTTGTAATCACTATTAACTAAAACCATATAACCTCAACTGTGTGCTTTATTCAGCTGTTTAAAATAATATTACTCTGAAAATATAAATTGTTGCAGTGTATTTATAAAGCCATATAAAATATTCAATTCGCAAAATCTACATATTGAGCAAATGTGCTGCTTGTTCATTTCTTTTATTTAATTTATTCCAATTAATTTATTTGGCATCGCCGTTTACAATGTAATTTGGCTTTATCTTTTTAGTCAAATCGTGACATATCAATACTGTTGTCATTTGTATCTTTTCGGTTTTCATGATTGTGTAATTTTTAATGCCCAATAAAATTTAAATAAATGTAACATTTCGCCAAAATTTGTAAATGCCAATTATTTTAATATTGGATATAATATTTGACTTTTTAAAATTTGTTGTCTTCTTTATACATTATTATAAAAAATGAAATAATATTGTTAATGTCTGAGTTATGTATATTTTAGTGTTGCATTAAAATATACTATGTTTCGAAACGAAAAGTTTTTTTCTCATTTTATTATAAATTTAAGGTTTTTCGTTAGCATGTTTTGGATGACATTTATTTTGGAAGATTTTTGTTTGCAGCTAAAATAATCCGTCGGATTATGCTATTTTTGTTTGATAGTTCAATTTAATTTAAGCTACGTTTTCGTGCAAGTCGCTTTAGCTACTTAGTTGAAAATAATGATAAATACTTATTTTTTATCCAAAGAAACACAAGTGGCTAAGTTTAGATTGTCGTTCGGCACCTAGTGTAATGATGCGCGGCTCTGTGTACATTGTTGGTTTGGTTTGGTTAGTCGTCTAGCGCGCAAGCGGCGGCCCCCTCGCCGCTCGCGGTGTTCACGCAACAAAAGGTGAAGAGCCCGTCGCCCGGCGGGCGCGGACCGCGGGCCGCGTCGCCCGGCACGCCCGTCGACCCGCCGCCCGCTCCGCCCGTCAAACAGAAACCACAAGTGCCCCGCAAACCGCAAACGAAGCGAGTTAGTTTCACCCGGGAACCACACGACATACACGAACGACACACCCCGACGACCGACCGCTCTCCCCGCCTGCATGCCGCCGACCGGGAGGAGCCTACCGCCACTAACGATGCATGCTCGGGGTCCGTCTCCCTACTAATCCGAGGTCGACCTGCGAGTGTGAAGCCGACGGAATTGAAGGAGAGCTCCGATGCGGGTCTAGTGCTCCCCGATGACCTTATCATCCCCCCTCCGCCCCTGTTCGATAATGTAGTTCACGATCACTTACTTGGTGTCGGGGACGACGATTTCGACGTGCCGCCTATTACCGTGATACCCGAACGAGTCGTACTCCCCGAACCAGTTGTAGCTGAAACGTCGATTCAATCTACTAATTCTACCAATTCGCCCGATTCAGAAATGCCCCCTCCCGTAAACTATACTGCCTATCCCGCTATAACTGCGACAGCAATCATAACTGATGTATCACGCCCGGCCGTGATATCCGAAGTGCCCCGTTATCAAATCTCTCGAACCTTGGAACCAATTGTAGATGATAATAGTAATGAATATTATACGGAATGTAGTAGTCCGTTTAGGGAACCGGATCCACCAGAATTGCTGCATGCGTACTATACAGAACTTCCGACCGTCTCGCATGTACCGAATTCTCCGTGTTACTTGCACCCAAATAAAGATTACTTTTATGAAACTAGTCCCATCCCTCCCCATAGTTCATTACGCGATTTGAGGACTCGAAGTTTATCACCGAACATGGTTCACTCAACGACGTACCCGCCTAGCAACCCGTATCCGTCCTTAACGACCGTTGCCGGTACGTACAATCCGTATACCTGTACTCTTCCGGAACGTGTTTCCAACCAGTCCACTTATTCCAGCCAAAAACAGGATTTTTCTCCTACGTTAGTTAGCTCCCTAGGTAAGGATATAAATGCAAATGTTACACGAACTGTTCCAATTAATACGGGTGACGTGCCTAAAAGTGTTCAATCAGAGAGAAGAGTACGTTTTGGCGAGGTGACGACTGCGCTCGAATCGGATAGATTGTCGAACAGTTCGGATACCACAATGGAGGGGAGTACCTCGCCCGCATCCACCCTGAAACCCGCATGGAGCAGCAAAATCAAATCCTTCGCCATCGGCGAGGTAATCATTAATGTTCGGCATCTTAACTACACACACACTCAGCTTCTTTTGATTGTGTTCGTCGACAACCCGACCCGAATACTTGACTAAAAAACATACGAAATGGTCATTCCCTCATGTTCCATATGTTATTTAATCGAATTGTGACAATTAACTTGCATTTATTTATATTTTGCATGTGTTTATTAATTTACTTACATTATTAACTTTAATTTGTGCATTTGTTTATTATTATTTACAAACATTATTTGGATTGCATGGGTGTTTAACTGCCTGAAAGGGGGTTTTTGTGCCTTGTAAATATATATCATTGTGCTTTTTATTCATTTTTTATTTATATCCATTAATGCAATATTTGAGAAATAAAATGTCAACAAATGTTTATAATATTGGATATGTTCCCAGGCTTCCCCACCTCATTCTGGTAATTTTGTGAAAGCATCTGTAAGCGATAAGAAAAAGTTTTTCGAGAATGCAATGGAAGAAAGTCACAAATCATCGCCTAGACCAGGTAAATTTGAGTAACATATATTGCTAAAATACATTTTCAAATTATGACCGTTACATTGTAGTTATCTTTCTTTTGTGAAATTATAGATAAAGTGTTCACATTCCTGTCAGCGGATGAGGTGGAGAAATTGAAGCAAGAAGAGGAAAGGAAGATGGCCACCCTCTCGCGTGCTCAACTCGGCTCGTGGTCCCCGGGGGAGGACCGCCACAGCGGAGAAAGCTCGCATTCCGATGAGGAACCCTACGAGAATGGCCATAGGTAATCAGAATACTTTAAAAATGATAATTATAGTAGTTTGTAACTGTTCTAAAAATCTGTTGTTCATAAAAAAAATTAATTGTCCATGAAATTTTATGTTTTGAATATTGTTTGCGTTTCACAAATTTCTTGTCACTTTATTAATAATAATGATATCCGAGAGAAACGTCTAAGCTTGAAAATTCAGAGAGATTCATATCAGAAATTTTAATCCTAATAAGTTTAAGTATTAATTCTCGTTTGGTCAACGTGATAAAGTGTGGGTTAAATCTTTTTCGTCTTAAGATGAACGTGATTTAGTAATGATTTTATAAACCTTTGTAGACTCGTAGCCATTAATAATAATCCCTTATGTTTTAAATATTACGCATGCACATTATAACAAGTTCATCATGTGACAAAATTCACTACTATAAAATTCAATCATTTAGATGTCTGCCCATCTGAAGGTTCAATCTTACGACGCTGTTTAACGTTAAATGCTAACAAGCATTTAAGTTAAACCGGTAAATTATAGCTCCGAAATGGCGTTTGCCATTAACATCTAGTGCTCTATAATTAAAACGATATGCACCGTGTTGCAGTGTGTCCACGGGCGGCGTGAGTCCGTCAGCGAAGGCGGCGCGGCGGCGGTCGGGCGGCGCCGACGTCGGCGAGGACGCGGAGACGCGCGCCGCGCGCCGCGCCGCCTGGCGGGCCGCACGGCTCCGCTCGCTCGAACAGGTAACGTTGGTGCACGCTTGACAAACGTTTGACAAACCGTTTGGAACAAATTAATTCAAATCGATCGAAGTCGTTTAAAAATACAATTAAAAGAAATACTCGATATATGTTTTAATTTGCGTCTAATCTGCATATACAGTTTACTTTGAATTAGATGTTATTGAAATGGCAAAAAATAATGTTTTGGTTAGGTATTTAACTGCACTACGAGGAATCCATACTTGTCGTAAAAAAATATGTGTATAATTGATATAACAATTTATTTTTGTTTATATGTAAATATAAAATATATATTATTATAATACAATAACATACGCAGGTAATTAAAATGTATACATTAGTAGATTATTAAGTAAAAAAACACATTTTGATTGATCAAGTGATACCTGAATTGCCATATACCGGCTACCGATAAAGCTCAATTAAATATATTCTATATAAGATTTGAGTAGCTAGCTATAGTAAGCTATTACACACAATCATTAATATCTCATTACATTAGTGGTATAAATCATAGCTACGATTCCAAATATTGTTCATCTGAAAATCAGTTTTATCAAATTTATATATAGCAAGCGCTATAATTAGTTTTATTTGTTATCATAAACTGAAGCTTTAGCATAGAGTACATTAGGTACTTTTGAATAACTATTAAAAATTCCGAGTTGGTACCAATATATTTTCAGAGGTATTGTCAGAAGGTAAAGTTAGGTTCTATTGTTTCGGAAGGCACTTAAATTGGGCCACTACTAACTAAATTGACTACTGCATGCCTTAGCACTTGAACAAAATCACACAATGTAATAACACTCGTTATGAAACTTGTGTGATGGCTTACACATGAGTAATTTTAAAATTTATAATATTTTAGGAAGCGATAGAATCGCAAAAAGCTATTAAAAGCATGGTGGGTCCAGCGCATGAAATTATAGGAGAACTACCGACAAGGGATAAGTCTCCTTCAGAGGTAATTAACCATTACGATTATAATTCTTTGGATGCTATCCAAATAAATGTCAGAGGACCAAGCTGATGGAAAAAATGAATCACGCAAAAACTTAATAATAAATCAAAAAAATATAGAAAAAATATTTAAAATATTTCTTCATTTGAATTTAATACAGTACATTTTTTTTAAATGGTATGAATAAGGACTGATTACTTTTTCCATCTAGCAATAAACATATTTTTTGTTATTGTCCATGCCTTATATTTGTCATTGTCCGTAACTGTTAACATTGATTGGTCATTAACACTTGATTATATTGGTGCATTATGTTCAGTTTCAATCGATTTCATATATTTATTATTCAGTCATATGTGCCTATAAATATACCAATAAAGTATTAAACGATACTGAAATATGTAGATCTATAACTAATTATGCTATGTTTTCCTAATATTATGACTAAAAGGTTATAGACGATATGTTATATGTTGGGTTGGGTTCGTTGTTGCTTGGCAATAATTACCAGTATGTCTATATGGGGAGTGAATGTCAAATTGGCTTTACAAATTATAGAAATGGCCCCTGCCACGTATCGCATTACGTACAAAACCGGGGCCAATACTGGCCGTGAAGGAGAAAGAAAAATTATTAGACGAGCGCATTACCCTACGCACCGAGGAATACGTGTGTCCCACCACCGGAGAGACTAAAGTGCGAACCGTCGAGTACATTGAGAAAGTCATTGAGAAAGAGGTACGCGAGGTCGCGACTGTATATTCCGCTGCATTTGGTTTTTATTATTAATAGAAGACGCTGTACACAGGCAAAGCTGTTTTGTGTGTGGTTTTTATTGTATCTCTATTATTATTGAATACGATAATTTGTGTATTTTAAAGTATGCTTAGCTTTCTACGTGCTGTTTTATTATGACATTGAAACGATACTGCGACTACGACTGATGGAGATGTATACATACGAAATGGAAGACTTACGTGAAAATGGATGAAACCGAAATCATCCGACTGACCAATGACTTGTACTGCAGCCTTTATGCACTTTATACATATATATCACGAACGTCAAACACGGTGTTCAAATAATAGTCATAGCAAGTAGATAGAATAGAAGCTGTAGATACATCGCACATAGTCTTTCTCACATAGAATTAATTTACTCATTTGGTGGAAGCGACACGATAGTGAGAAAATATCTTAAAATATTTACTACTCCAAAATAATAACCGAATACAAAGTATGTTAAACAAAATTTAGGTGATTGATAATATATTCAGCAATAATATTATATTTACGGTATTCCATATCTATTATTATGTTACATAAATATATAAATCACATGTGTGTTGCATGATGTTTCAGCATGGCATGCTAACTTAATATTTGTGTATCATTTGTCAGACAATACCTGGATTCTAGCCACGGAAAGCCAGCGAAAAGAAAATATGGTTTGTTGCAATTATTGTTATAAATTTTTAACGCTTTGTGGCCTAACCGACGCCTAATTTCAATACTAATGTAGCATAGTGCATGTGTTTATTTAACTTGTGTATATACAACTTGTGAGCTGTACGAGTCTTTAACAATCTCAATCTATTGTTCATTTCTGCTAAACTTCATTCGACAATTTCATTAATTTATGTAGACCCATTAAGGCGAGTTTAGTTCAAACGACCGAAGTTAAACCGATCTGTGCAGATCTTTTATTGAATGAAAACAAAATGAAAGAAGAAAAAAATCGATCTAATTACGATTTAAATTGAAAAAAATAAATGAATACTGATAAGTGTTCTATATCAATAAATAGAGTAATAATTGTTATTTACATTTGTGAACAGTACAATGGACAAGGTGTTGACTTAAGTTTTTATTTTTTAAGTATTGTAACAGCAATAACAACTTATTTTATATTATTTTTGCAGTACAATATGTTAGAATAATGTTTATTAGATCTTCGCTCGTTTGATCTAAATCTATTCAAGTTCCTTTTATTCATCTTGTGACTAAATCTAACTTCAACGTGTTTCTTTAGTGTCCGATACTGTATATTTATGCTTCAAAACGTACAACTCATTCAGGTGGAGACAACACAAGAGAAGATAATATCTCTGGAACTAACGACGAGTCCTAGCAGCGAGACTGCGCCGGTGGAGCTCGGCGAAGGGGGCGAAGCGGGCGAGTCGTTACAGCCGGACATCGTGCAGGTGGTCAATCCGCTGCTGGACGGCGGTGCGGGACGCGTTACCGCTATCCCCGTTGGGCCGTCGCAGCGTCTCACCGCGTACACTGAGCCGCAGTGAACGACATACCCGCATTCACCCTCTGCGATTAAACGCGTACAAGGAGCTGCAGTGAACGACATACCCGCATCCACTAACAGCGTCTCACCGCGTACGCCAAGTCGCAGTGAACGACATCCTGTATCCATTCGCATCGATCGTATCGAAGTTTGTGCCCGCTGAGATGCGCATATTCGGACAGATTACGTTACGAAACCTAAGCTTGTCACGGTTTAAAGAAAGACGATTATAGCAAAATTAATTAAGCGTCACTATGAAACTGTGTATTAACGTAAAGATTTCCGCTGTACAATTCCTTTTTAAACATCAAAATGAAAAATAATCTCGAAATACTCACGTAATGCAAGTCCGGTTCGCGCATTTAAAACTACATACGAGTAGGGCGCAGATAAATTGCCACGAAGTTTGGCAAAACATATGCACATACAACTGCGGCCATAGTCGGTTTTCAGGATGCAATGATTGTTATATTTTTCCCTTTTAACACGATTTTGTCAACGAATACTTAAGCGTTAAGCGCCGCTCTACCGGGCGCTCAGTGTGGTCGCTTCAACGGTAAATGCTCGGCTTTATGCCCATAAAGTACGCACATTATTAAAAAAAGAGTAAATGGAGCGCATGGAACACGAGAGTGTAACCGATAAAGCAAATAATGTTCCTTTTACCGCTTTTTGGAAATATTTTTTCTGTTCTAAACAAAGGTTTATTTAGATAATTTAAACCATGCAAGTAGACTTGGGTATCGAAAAGTCATATGATTTGAAGTTAGGTATTGTATCACACTCGCTCGATTATGTGGTACTTGCGTTTTAGGTATCGCTTTCGATTTCCATGCGTCCTTTTATCGAACTCAATGCATACTAATCTGTCACACCGCTCACTCGACCCACGACGACGCACCGGCTCATTCGACCCGCGTCGAGATTCGAACTCGATTGTAGATTTCTTCAACGAAACGAACGACACGAGCGGGTTTCCATCTATATTTTGTATTATAACTGTGATAGTAAGTTTAGAATTCCACCGACTTTTGCGTTAATCTAACATTGGAATATTGAAGAAATCCACTACCGAGCGACGCGTTTACGGTGGCATTTTATTTTTATCACAATTTTTATTTTTTTATTATTAATTTTGACGGAGATTTTAGGTTTGTGATAGCTATCTATCTAAATATTTTGGTAAACGATATTGATTTGTTTTTATTTTGAATACTTTACGTATTTAATTTTAATATTTTTCATTCCGTGCAAGTTTTTAACTATTCGACTGAATGTTGTTGCTGTACCTGCAAGTGAAAGTTTGGGGGAAAGTGATTGGAACCTATGTGAAATAGAATGTGATGTTGGAAGGAGTTTGTGAGATTATGTAAAAAAATGTAAGTGTACATACCATCGAAGGCACGTGAGCAGCGAACGTACACACACCTTGCGTTGCGCTGTTCTAATAAAGTAGGCATAATTGACGTCTCTGAACTGTCTTGTCTTCTTTTAATCATAATATTAATAAAATTAGTGTATACTAAACTTATTTGTGCATTGTCATAGTTGAAATCTTACAGTATTTGTGTTTATTTTAAATGGTGTATTAGAATATTAATTTAATATTTTAGTTTTATTCAATGTATGTGGTGCCTTAATTCCTTAAATGGATTTAATGTAAAGTTGCGATTAATTAGTATCTTATTCCAATATTTTTGTTTTACGCCAGATACGTTGTTTTAAGTGTTTTATTAATTTTATTGTCATTTACAAACAATTTGATGATGTTAGCATTTACATTTTTAAAGTCCAATAATAAAATTTTATAATACTTAGATCCATTTTATCCAATCTCAGAATAATGTATATTTCCGTTGTTGATATAAAATTTACATGTTTTGACTAATATTTAATAGATATACTATAGAAATGGATGGTTTGATGTGTTGAATGAAAGAATTGTTTGTGTGTCCTTTATATCTTTATAAGGCTCTACCGATATGTGGATTGTAAACTAATGAAAATATTGTATGTTTGTCCAATAAATGGTTTAATATATATTTTAATAAAAGTACTTTGTAGTTTGATTGATTTTAAAATAAACACACATTGTGAGATATTTTAAAAATTTAATTACACTCTTGAGCAAAAATATATATTTAACACTAAGAGCATTGACACAATATAACGACATAAATAAAAACTTCATTAAGGATATCGTTTACAATTATTATTTCTTTGGAGCAATAATTCCTTCCAATTGGGCCTGGAAAAAATAAAATCGAATTAATTCATGAGCTACACATTGTAAAATGTAATTGTACATCCATCTATCCAGCCATCAATCCATAAGTCTTTAAATTCATTGCTGGACAGAGGTCTCCCATAAAGTATGTTTTTGCCACCCAACCCACTGCGGTTACCAATACGCATTGCTGACCCCACTGGGTGTTGATTATACAAAGTACGACGCTGCTACTCATTTACTGGATTTTATACATAAAACGCCTCCTATAACTTCCACAAAAACAGAGGAAGTGGCTATTTAAGATCGACACCACACGTCTATACATTACTACAATAAATTTCAGTACATTACTCAATTAATATAATTATAAATTGCATACCTTCAGTTGGGCATTAGTCTTCTTCAAAGCCAGCAGTTCCTCCTGGTGACGTTTCTCTTCGGCAGCGCGCAGCTCTGCCGCTCGTCTCTCCAGCTGTTCAGTCTTCTGTTTCAGTTCTAAGCACTGCTTCTCTAGGGCCGACCTATCCGCTTCTAACTTTGCTACTTGGTCCAAAAGGTCCGATTTACCTTGCTCAGACTAATGATAAATTGTTAAAATGTTAGCAAAGCAAATAATAAGATATTAACTTAATTAAAACAATAAAAAACTTCAATTAACTACACTATAAAAATATATGATATGGCTCTAATATATGGATATTGTATTGTTATCATCATCGCGTATTGTGATCATTAGGTTAATACTTATATTGTGTAACGTAACGCTGGTGAGATGCCCTAAAGTGGTGAGGTACGGTGACGAGGAGACTGAGGTGAGGAGAGGTGTGGTGATGGACGTTGGTAATATAATGGTCCTGCATTACATTTTTAAAATAAGAATGAGAAAATATAATTTAATTGTCAAATATTCCTAAAAAGTGTATTTTATTTATTGCATGTGTTCCATGATGTTATGATTGCTTTAAAATTTCATCAAAATTGGTATCACCTGTAAAGCTTTTCTCATGCCAAAAGCTATGGAGCTGCAGTACAAAGTTTGGTAGGCTTCCATTGTAATTCTTGCTTCATCGCGCACTCTTAGTAGAAGAAGACCTCTTTCACCGCAGTTTATCGTTACCTGATAAATTTTCATTCAAAAAGTTATTGTGTGGAGTGTTTTGCGTTAAGCTGATGAAATTCTTTTACAAAATAATTTACCTGTCGAATAAGTTCGTCGAAGCATTGAGTATAAAGTTGTCTACGAACAGGACAGATACCAGTCTCTCTCGCCTGACGCTGTTGCAGGCGAGTATCTAACATCTCCTGCAGGTTTATCACGTCCAGCCTTGTTGCGGGAGTTGACGATATCTAATGTTGTGTACGGATTTTATTTAGGGTCGTTTAATTAAGAGTACATGAGCATAGTTGTAAATGACTAGTCCTACCACGAGTATTAAAACAAAAATTCTAAACGTAACAACGAAGCAAAATTCTTACATGAAAGGTACGAGTTGTAAAACAAATTGGTAAGAATATACGGAAATATAACAGAATTATGATCTGAATAGAGTTTATTTGTAAACTCTATTCAGATCATAATTCTGTTATATTTCCGTATATTCTGATATTTTGACTCATATATTTTGATATATGTCCAGTATGTTTTTTATAATCAAAATAAATCGATATTTTCATACTTATTTTTAGTTACCTTGCGAACGCACCCATAATCGTTTAAATATTGCTATAATTTTAATCACCTTTTGAGTCCATATTTGACCATCTTCCTCCCATTCTTTTGGGGGTAAAATAGCATTTAGGATTTCTTCAGTTTCTCGTTTTGCTTCTGTTGGTATGCAAGGTTGCGTAGATGGACCAACCCGAGGAGATGTCTGCAATAGGAAATTATAGGAAAGGATAGTTGCAAAAAGGATATCGATTTGTCATTAAGTATACTTACTACTTAATTCGAAGTAGATATCGAAGAAAACAACGTATATTAGTATTTTTATAACAAAATATCTATGTTTTTTAAAAAGCGTGAACTGCCATGTTATTTTATTTTAAGTACTTACAGCTTTTTCAGGTTGTTTGGTAACTAAAACCGGATTGTCATAACGAACTAAGGTATCTTCAGCAGATACCGGCGCTCTTTCACCCATTGTTTACCCAACAATATATTTTTACAGAGAAACGATAATACTAAGTACCTTCAAATAATATTTGACACAATCTATTAAACAAATTTAACGTATCCATAGTGACGCTATCAATAATTGCATTAAGGTAAACAAAGATAAGTAGCTAAGCATTATTACATTCACATTACGTCGGCTCCCCGTTATTAGTGTTCGCCGCCTGACAAATTTTGCTGTTTACATTATAATGTCAATCAATCTGTCGGTTTTTCAAAGCACGCTCTTGTCGTTTAGTTTTCGCACCGTATGTATGAGCGCGTTGATATTAGGCTACATGCATATCTCGGAAGGTTCGCGCCAGTTCACCTCGACCACCCGAAGCACTCCCGCTTCCTCGTGGGGCTGGTGTCCTCCGATCACCAGGAGACTGAAATCTATAGTAGTAGCGTTAGTTAGTGCGGTCACTGAAGACCAAAGGCTGTACCGCTGCCAAACAGCCAACTACACAGGTGGACAGTGTAGCCATTGAAGGGATTGCCCAGGCATGGAGGGGTTCCTCGAGGTCCGCAGACCTTACACGTCGTTTAGTGTGAACAATTAGATCTGTGAGACAAAGTGTCGGGCGACCTAATGCCTGTACATTTATTACCCCTTGCACATTGATTATACACTTACAATCCTTGCATAAAAGTATTTTTATTGCATAATAAAATCAATATTTTTTAGTTAGTGATTTAGCGTTAAACCCGAAAATGCAGTCTTTATTAAAATGAATAATTATTCATTTTAATACAGACTGCATTTTACGGGTAGAAAGATATGATAAGATATTTATAACTTGTCAATAGATAAATATCTATTGATTATTATTTATAGATTGTTTAAAAATAGTGCAATAACATCAATAAAACAATATTATAAAAATGCTTTAAGTTCATTTTTATTCACTTATTTTTAATTATAATTATCTAAAATACATAGTTGTAATAGAAACTGTATTAGAATATTCTCAGACAAAAATGTATCCTGTACATGTTAGATCTTTGATGTAAAAGATTTGCGTATGAACTTTTCTACGTAACAAATAAGCAAATCACAGATACATATACCTTACATGAATAAAAACTTAATAAGATTTATTTGTTATAAGTCCATTATTACCCACTTTATAAGTCTTGTATAAATGAGTAACACAACACAACAAGTAATCACAAACCTCAGTGACCTATAGTTTTAGATCTATAGATTCCTCAGAGGTTTTTACGTTTAATTTTGCACTATTGTGAATCACTACTGGAACTTGAACTTGAGTCAGTCGACATGACTTCGACGTCTTCTTGAGTAGGTGCGTCCTTGCTTCGGCCGTCGATAGCGACAGAGTTCCCGCCGCCGACCGACATATGCAGTTCCCCTGACGGATGCCAGGTGAACTGATTTGTTGCTGATGCAGGCACTATGAAAATGAAAAAAGTTACATATACATACAATTAAATAATCATGTAATTAGTGGCGTAGCGTGGGTATATGCCGCCCGAGGCCGAATTAGAATTCGCTGCCCATCCATTTTGAGTTTTAGTCGGCGAAAAAGAAGAGAAAAGTGAAGACAAAAAACTTTCGGCAAACTTTATCGTCCATGACACCTGAGTCTGCAATTAGACGATCAAAAAAAAAGAGCCAAATAAATATTCTGCCGCCTCTAAATATGCCACCTTGAGGTGCAAGCTGAATTTCGAGGTTTTTTCTACAAAAGTCTGGTTTATGTATAAAGAAAAACGGAATTTTGCTACCCTACAAGCGTGTCGACCGGGGTCATAGCCCCCTCTACCTCCCCCACCCCTGCACGCCACTCCACTGCATGAGTTATTCATACTTGTTCATAGAAGTATTAGGAACTTTTTATGTGATTAACAGGAAACAAACTATTCATACAATTTAATAACACATCATTTAAATAAAACATAATTATTTTAAATATCAGCAATATAATGCATGATGTAAAAGAATGAATCAAACTGGGTTTTAAGTTAATATGAATTACTAAGGAAGTTCATTTATTAATTCTGCATATAATAGATACTCTATCGAGTTACGGAAAGTACAAATATTGATCAAGTCAATATAATTAATAAAAATTTCATGTACTTCTTGGAAGTGATTAGTAATTGACAATGGAATCTTACCTCCACCCGTAGTTATTCGATGCAAATCATTGAGTGTGGAGGGCGTGTGGCCATTGAGTGGTAGATCACAAAGTCGACCAAGCATTCCCAGTCTCATTTCAAGATCAGTTGGATAAGGGCGTCGGGGATCTCCTGGCTGCCAGGAAAGTGGTGCACTTACTGCATTTGATGCACTGATTCTGTTGAAATACAATAAATATTTTTACAAGGTAAGCTTTTGTAATTTTTTTTAAGTTTTAACTTGATAACAAACACACTGCAACACTGTAAAATGGCTATGACCTAAAATCTAGCCAATTAATTAAAATTCATATAATTGAAGATCTTTACTTAACAATATGGTTATTTAATTAAATTGTTTAATACCTGTGTGCAAATTTAATCAATTCTTCTGATGGAACAGCCCGTTTTCTCGATTTGACGATTGAAGCAAGTTTTTGTCTTGCTTGATATAAGGAGGTGGCCAAAATTTGTTCTGCATCCTTTAATTGTCTTTGTAATAGGTGAATATCTTGATCCTGGAAATAAATATTTATATTTTCTTGTGTAAACCAATTACAGTATTTATATTCATTATAAATATAATTATAGGCCACCCTGGTTATGTCTTTAAGTGCCTTTAGGCTGGTAGAGAGTGCTTATAGAATTATGTCCGACTTTGTATATATGTTTTTGAAATGTGTATAGACACTAAATGAATAAATATTAAGTTTTAATTTTTAAGCATAGTATAGAAAATAATATTATCTTTTTTTCAAATTAAATACTTAAGATTTTTACAATTGTTACAGCTTGTTCTAAATTAGCAAGATTTGTGATTACAATATCAATAGTTATCATTACACATAATATTACTTGAAGTATTTGGTGAAGTGGTACTGGAATTTAATGGCTAAGCATGCATATAGTTGTTTGCACATAACAAGGCTTATAAGACAATGAGCTTTGCATGGCTATAATATGTATTAGAATTATTACATAGTACATGTATGCTGAGAGTTCATAAGCAGAAGTGACAACAGAGTTAAAGGCTGTGTTTTGGTTTGAAGGATGTACCAAGCCAGAGGCTGTCATTACATGTTACATGTCATTCTCAGAGCTAGAAAAGCATAATATGTGTTATCAAGAAGTTTTTATTTAATGTTTTTATATTATAAGACAATGAGAAGACAATACAAAGTGCTAGTTCTTTTTGTAATTTCTTTTTCTGGGGGCTATTAATTTTCTAAATTTTTTGTATATCCTCCCCACCCCTTGCTACTGTGTTAGATTATATAAAAATTTGATGATGTCACTGATATTTTTACAATGAAAGAAACCTAAGTCAAAACACAGGTGCTAAACCCAAAAACGACTACATTATAATATCATATGAAACTTAAAGTTAACTACTACTAGCGAGTGTCACATTCCATGCTGGGGCCTTATTTACTACTAGCTGCGCCACGCGGTTTCACTTGCTACTACACAAGAAGGAACAAACAAACATATATGTTATATAGCCTATCTCAATAAATGTACTATTCAAAACAAAAATAATTTTTCAATTCGAACCAGTAGTTTTTGAGATTAGCGCTCTACTGTTTTATAATATTAGTATAGATGATTTTGGTGCATATAGCATTTGTTCGTGCATTTTGCATAGCCTATGATCCAAGTACTTGATTTTTATGTTCATGTTTTTATTAAAATATATAATATATAGTTAATTTTAAATAAATTCATATAGACTTGCAAGATTCGCAATGAAATACTGTACAGTTTTTTTTTTTTAACTTAACTAAAATTAAATATTTAAAGTAAAATAGACAGAGTTTAAAAGTCATACCAGTATCTCAGCTCATGATACAACTGTATACTAAAATTTT
>DWNE01000821.1:0-25328 GCA_018249875.1 Cecropterus toxeus | reverse complement strand
AAAAACAGCTTGGAAGAGGGTAGCAATGAATAGAGCGAAGTGGAGGGAAATCGTTGAGGAGGCCAAGACTCGCAAAGGGTTGTAGCGCCGTAGGAAGTATGTAAGTACTATTCCTGTATTAGTCAATATCCGTTATATTTTGCGATTTTTCAATAATAGTTACTTATATATTCTAAATTCAAAATCATATACTCGATACAAGAAAAGATCGCATTTAAATTACTAGTACTAAGATGAATAAAACCATTAGAAATTTATATAGTTTTTTGGTGTTTTACTTTCTTGGCGCAACAATAAAAATAAATAAGTAAGAGGAGATATCCCGCGCTGAACATAGTTAAGAAGGTCGTTTCATATTAGGGAACTTTTAATATCTTGCGACATAATTTTCTGCTGTAATATTGCATCCAACAAACCCCCATTGTGCGCAGAGTACGAGCAGGTACCTAAATCAAACATTAAAGTTATATGATAATAATACTCTTTTGTTAGGTCAAAACACTAAACTAGTCTTAAAATTTTTAAGGTACCTAATGGAATTTTTATATGTTCACTGACAAATATTTGGCGTCAAGTAAAATAAACCTCATATATTCTTATTTTTCAGCTTGTTGCCGTATTTGGCGTATCAATTTCTATAGGTTTTCTTAAAATCATCATCAATATGCATCGTATAATATGCATATAATTATAATAGCGTGCTTAGAATATAAATTATAAAGATACACCGTTCTTTGGAAATTAGGACGAAGTTGGAATAAAAACCTTTTTTTAACTATTCGATTAAATTATTGCGTGCGAACAGTAAATTTGAACACGAGATATAGCTACGCTCAAGGCTGCAGCTAGAGTCGAATTTGAGGTAGGGCAGCATTGGTTACAGGTAGGGCGAAAGTAAAAAAATATAATAATTAAAATATAGCTCATATTGCAATCTATGCTATGGTGAGTCCCCGCTTTATTATGGATATAATTAAATAGACCCAATATGAAGATAAAATGACTGTCAGACTTTACCTATGGTACTTATGTTCGGAAATTTAATTGGAATGGGCTAATGATTTGTGAGTGTTAAAGACGTTGCAAGTATCACACAAATATAAATATGTTAATAATGTGTGTATATTCAAGTATTTTGCAAATATTGCCGCTGCAATTGACACGGGCTTGATCGAGTTTAATTATGTATGCCTACTTGAACAGATTGTACAGCTTTTAAGCGTAATGGAAGGTGTGTTCGAATTGACACCTCTATAAGCATCATGTGGATATTACACCATCCAACTGGCAGTCAGTTTATTATAAATAACATTGCGCAAAACATAAATTCTACTCGTTTTAACAGAGATCTGATTACGTGATTCGGGATTGCCATGCTATACAGAGCTTAGAACAGTGATTAAAACATCTCAGTTACGTATAGCTTTTAAGGGAAATTTATTTTTTATATTTTTTATTACCTTAGATTGTAGCGAACCGCGTGACGAAGCGATCATCATACCGGTCTGAGGGGTTCGATTCTCGGCCAGAGATATATCTAAATGATAAGTTTAGTTTCTGTTCAGGCTCCAGGAGTTCGTGTACTCGTCTAAGTGTATGTCAATAGTACGCACGAAAAAAAAATGATGCACCATTTTTGAGATAAGTCTAACAAAAAAAGTATCTAATTAAAGAGCATGCTTCAAAAATAATTTGAGATGGCGCCAAGTACCTAATATAATTTCACGTATTGTTATGCTGGCTAACATGTCCTTAGGATATAATTTCCGTGAAGTACACAAAACAGATAGTGGAATAGCTACAAAAACTATAGTTCGGAACAAATTAGATGGGTAATGAAGAAACTTCTATCTTCAACGGAGTGCTTACTGTGGTCTGAAGCAAGAATACGCAAACTTTGCACATAATGTGCAGTGTAGACACTTTATTTTATGGGACATTATTTTCTGATTGTCGTCAGTTTCCAGTATTCTGTATTGTGAAGTTGTATCATACGATGAAATCAATATATTGTATGATTCACGTTGAAATTTTTTGGTGTAAAATTGCAGCGTGCATAGTGATCAATTGCCATCGACATTTAACTGTAACACGTCCATTTCATTTCAGATTCATGAATTAGGTTAATGGATTTCAATCCAAGCACTTTCATTTTGCGAAAACCCCATGCCTATATTTGGAAAGCTTTCATATTTTAACAGAGGAATTACGTAAGGGATATTTTTTTCTTTTAAAGGTGTTGTGAGGATATGACCAAGAAAATTATAAGGTGTATATTTAGGGTTGTAGAATTCATCCTGGTTCGTCTATAGGAGCATCGCCACCATACCTTCGAAACGCCATTTCTGCCTAATAACAGCAGTTAATTAACGCTGTGTCTCGTTTTTAAGAATGGGGTAAAGGTAACATATAAAAACGGTTCAACTTAGTCCCGGGGACCCCCAGGGGTATGGCCAATTTCACGTAGTACTTAATATAAAACATATCAATGTATATTTACGGGCATAGTACTCACAGTACTATGCCCGTAGTACTGTGAGTACTACGGTCATAGTACTGAATACATATGGGCACACAGAAATTTTAAATTAATATGAATAACCTGGGCATCGTGGGTTTTCTTACAATATATTTTTTTTACCAAACTAGTAACATCGTTAAAAACATTAAAACGAAAAACCCGACTGCTTCAAACCAAATTTTTGTTCATAATGATAATACATATATTTAATTTAACATTTTTTTTTGAGTTTTTGTCAAATTAGTCAAGTCAAAGTATTATCATAATTATATACATACTAAGATTGGTCTATTTACTAACTTTCATTTGATTCCCATATTGTCGTAATAGTAGGGGAGCCCATGAGGGGATTTTGGGATTTAGTAATGCGCGGCAGATTAATATACAGGGGGATACCTTGTACCCTATTAAGTACTCCCACCGAATATGAGCCTTTTATATATAGTCGCCCGTCAAGAATAAAGGATCAGATTAGTAAAAAAAAATTAATCATCAAACATTCTCGAGCGCGTCAGATTAAGATATGGTGAGGTAGTTACGTGCTAAAACGTGTATATTTCACTAATCTGACGATTTGAGAGTGACTTAATGAAGAGAAAGGGCTAAAAAATAATCGATAAAGTTTATTGCGTGCAGGTACGTGATGTCTATATTCCCCTCTCCGCGTTTCTATTCCTCTCTCACTCGTTCTCTATCTGTTATTCCTCTAAGAAGACTCTACCGATGAAGATGATGATTAAAAAAATACTCTTAAAAATTTAATTTTTAGTAATTATTTTGTTATAAATACAAGTATTCTACTTAAAAAACATGTACTTTCCCATTTTCATGCTAGTTTCTCGACCTTTTCAATTAATGAAGTTCAATGTTTTAACAAAATAAAAATAAACATTAATAATTGTCAGATTATGAGACATCACGTCTAGGGCATAATGATGAACCAAATATATCTTAATCTGACGCGCTTGAGTATTTCAAAATGACGATTATTTTGCACACTCTAATAATGGCCGTGACTTTGCGTCACATCCAAATCGTCAGATTATTACGTCCATGGAACTGTTTTTTTTTTACATTTTTGAAAACCTATTTTTTCTTCTCATCATCTAAGCTTCGCAACCCAAAAGGTCTCTATGACGCTCGAGTAAATCCCGATTTAGCATCGTGGGCTCCCTTACCATAATAGTAATAAACAATGTGCCTTCCTTTACCTTATATATATACCCTATGTCACTCTGCAAACTGAGACGATTCTAATGAAGCCCAAGCAACTTGACTGATTGTCGTCACAATCCGTCAAGCCGTTTGGGCTGTAACGCGTGCCAAAGAAATGGATATACATTATACATACATACAAACATACATACATACAAATACTCAAAAAACATTGCCTTCCTGATGCAATCGGGTAAAAAGCAAGAAAATGCCGAATATATCCATAATAGGTATGTATGCATTTACATCCTCTCCGGAATGATCACAATCATTCAATATCACAGCTTAATTTTTTTTAATCTGTTACTGCTATCGCTCGGTCTCGAAATAAGGTAGCAACATCAAATAAAACAATTGACTGAAATCGAACTGCTGTGTTTGTATTTGAATGTATTTGTATTTTTTCAAACTGTAGCAAACTGAAATGTTTATTTTATTCCCTTTGACCGGCCTTTGGGAGCATATTCGTTTGACTGTGTCCCTTTACTTTTTTATTTTTTTTCCCTTTACAATTTTAAGTTAAACGAAAGCTGAAAGTAATTTCAAATATATTGAAATATTTTTTTGCCCGTATTTTGAATAAACTAATAATTTGTTAATGAGATTAATAACTACCCATCTATATATATAAAAGGCAATTCCTAATCACTGACTGACATATCAAACCACAGCCGAAACTAGTGCACCTAGAAACTTGAAATTTGGTACAGGGGTCCCTTTTATTATGTAAGTGATCGATAAGAAAGGATTTTTGGAAATTCAACCCCTAAGAGGGTAAAATAGGGGGATGAAGTTTATATGGAATTCTGTCATTTCTGGTCTGACAAGTATGAAAATAGGAATATAAGTTTTTGATTACAATGAAAAATGATCTGTTTAAGTGAAATTGATAATTTTTTTTCCTAACGGGGTAAAAGGGGGGGGGGTAAAATTTGTATGAAAATTTTCTCTATTTTAGACCTAGAAGTATGAAAATAGGTTTGTAAGCACAATGAAAATTGGTATATAGGATCCTGATTTCAAATAAAAATAACCTGAGTAGGCAAAGATAAGGTAAGAAGAAGTAACTTTGTACTTATAGGGGAGGGGGAGTTTCTGTGAGACTTAAAAATCTGACAGGTCACAATTTAAATTACCCGTATGGCGAAGTTGGCGACATCAATGGGAGAGGGGACTGTTCATAAAAAATGTACAACCAAAATGTGTAAATTAATTGATTAAATTGATTGATTGTGGTAATTGTTGATTTTAAAAGACAATTCCGACTCACTGACTTATATATCAATGCACAGCCCAAACCGTGTACGTGAGAGATAAGAAATGAATTTTAGAATTTCAACTACCCCTAAGGCTTTTTTTATCAGACTGAAGTGGCAAACGATCATGAAGTCCATCTGATGGTAAGTGGTTACTGCCGCCCATAGACATCTGTAAGGAAATTTATACAGAATAGGTGTTCTAGCTGAAGTCGATCACAGATGCGTTGCTACTCCCGAGGGCTAGGATGTTCCCCTCAAATACAAGTCAACTCAGCCGGCAACCACACCCTTCCACCGAAATGCAAGTACGCTAGAAACAGGTGCGGCGGCACCTCCCCGTTCGAACTACACTGGTTCTATCACCTGGTAGAACCAGTAGGGTAAGGGTTAAATAGGGATTAAAAATTTGTAGAAAAGTTTGCCAATTTTTAAGCAAGCTCTATGAAACATAGTATCAGGTCTTATGGGTAGAAATAATAAAATAGTTATTTTGCCTTTTTTTTTAATCAGCCCGAAGAATATAAAATAGGGTTAGACAGTTTGTTTGAAAGACCGCCGATTTTTGAACAATTAAAATAACAATCAATCATAATCATTTTATTCATTTACTTCAAACGCGGTAATGTATGCTCTGTCTATGTATGTTTTGCCAAATTGGCATGCAAACAAATAAACCAATTGTTTTTAATGTCCAACGAAGTGGGCACGGGTTTGCTAGTCAATTATGTATGTTCGCCTTTAAGAATACTATCGTGGAACATAAAAAATGATACGCACTGTATATTTTTGGACAATTATCTGCAGCTGTAAAAGTTAAGTTAAGATTAATATTATTTTTAGGTTCGTGCGGATTGTCCCGAGTTCAAGTCCCACTTCCATAGCGTAGAACACGCGTTAGTGGCAGATACAGGACCCGTGAGCCTGCTTCTCCACGCAGACGCTCTAAGGACCCTGATCAAGTATCTTCAATACATCCGGGATAAGTAAGTTTTTGGATATCGCCATTTTGACGTGTGTTTTGAGTATTAACACTTATTTGATGTGTGTTACATATGGGTTTGACCGTTTATTCTAGCCTAGTGACTCGAATAGTTTTATCTATCTATCTTAATTTTCTTTTAATAACATACTTATACAATTCTTTGAATAGCCTGGGCCATTAAAATGTTGATTTCACAAAGCCTGGTGAGAACGGTGAGAGTTGTAGTAAACTAACACGAAATTTCATTTTATAGATGTAAACAAGCATGTGTTCGCATTTTTGTTGGATTTTGAAGCGAGCGTTTTTACAGGGTCTTAACATGTATTATTTTCTTTTGCTAGCACAAAATTGTTACTTAATTTCGCTAGACGATAGACGGTATTACCAATTTCTAAAATTTACTTCCATTTGTCCATTTTTTGGGTACGGTTAATATCGTCTACAATGTGCATTTGCATTTAAAGAAGCCAAGTCAGATTTAAAAGTGTCTTTTTCTGTACGTAGAATCCAAAAGAGACATGCAATAAACTTGAAGAATCTGGTACTTCCGAAGACGCAGTCTCTCTGGGATTATCTGATGAAGCCGGAGGCAGATCCTCCGGTACCCCCTGGGGCAACTAAGTTCAGTTACTCAATGAGGTAGGTATAACTAATAGGTACGATTACTTAAGTAAAAAATAAAGTTTGATACTAAAAAGGCTGCTACAGACTACCAAACTCAAAAAATGTGATTGTGAAGAGCTATGGCCAAGGTAATGTAAAAACAAAAGTGGAATATGACCCAAAATCTTCTAATTTTTGAATCATAACTTATTTACCAGAGATTTAAAGAAATTTGATTTAAAAGCACATTATTACTTGAAGGGAATCCCAACCTAGGGGTGGGAAGGAAGTAATTTATGCATTCCTTGCAGCACCTCTTGGCGACGCCCATATAGTTTCTCGACCATGGAAATCGGATCGCGGAAAACTTGTGGGACCACTTGCTGTTAACTATATGTAATTAATCAAAACAATTGTAGGGCATCCTCGATATCTCTGCGATTGTGCCACCTCGACTGCGCTTTAGTGGAAGTGAGGCTGGCGGAGCTGGAGAGCGACTGCGTATTCCGCGCTAACGACCGCATGATTTTTAAGCTATATCTTGGCTCCTTGCAATTGGACGACCTATCAGAATCCACATTATACCCTAAGGTAAAGCATATGAATAAAAACTCTTTATTTAAAAGTTTTAAAAGAATCACTTTAAAAGTCCAATTTTTTGGCACGGTCTACGATTGTTAAATTAAATCAAATAAGTAAACTCTTTGTTACTGAAAGTAGATCTTTTACAAGGTTATCTTTTTTAAAATGTAGATATTCACAGAAGTATTTTTGAACATTAATAATCTGCCATCACGTCGCAAGATTTTTCATGGCGGAGAAGGAGCAGCGAAAGAATCTTCATAGCACACATCTTTGAAAAGATAGTTGCATATAATTATATGTTTATTAATGTCAACTTAACAATGGAGCGTGTGAAGCTGAAGGACATCAGACTACAACACTTATTGTTTCATATTATACTTTATATGAAGCAATATTCGATTTACTAACATTACAAATGTGTTCCTTCTATAATCGAAACACTCAAGAGAGATCTTTTTAAATTGGAGTAAGCCTTAGGCATTTATGTTTCTCTCAAAAGTTCAGTTCTTCTTAATAATGAATTTATTTGAGCTCACATTTATATACCGATTCCACCAGCTCATCTGGCCGGATGAAGACAAGGTCATCGAGATAAAGTACGTCCGCGCGGCGGTGGGTATGCGTGCGCGCGCGCATGCCGAGTTGCGTGTGTATGTTGGCAGACTGCACGTTGTGCTGTTCTGCTGCTTGCTGCATCATCTGCAGGTGTTATGAGTATTTTGTACATTTTACTGATAGTATAATTACTATCCAATTATTTTGATGACAATAAATGTTACTTACTAATTACAAATCCGGTAACTTAAGTAACAAAATAAGGAGTACAAATATAAACTAATGTAATATCATACTTATCCGAGGAATTCCAACATAGTCTAGATAGTTTAGTCTTTAGTGCTTTAGTTAATGCATTTGTGACCAATCTTGGGTAAGATCTTATGGGGTGGGTTACAGATGTACAGGGGTCGCAGTGGCCATCGAATGGACCGCAAGTATAAAAGTTGACTGTTATTTTTGATTTCCATTCATGGTAACTCGGAGTTTCCCTCTTTATGAACTTTCAATAATGTAATCGAATGTTTTACTGATAAAACGTTGAAATAAAACTACTTTCAGGTTTGTTACTTAATCTATATCTAAAGTGCATTATGCAGTAGTTTTAGTAGGTAAAAGATATAATTAATGACTTTTTGACTTGCAGCAATTCATAGAACCGTTAGTACCGAGTACAGCAGCAGCCGAAGCGGCAGCAGCTGCAGAGCGCGCCGCTCAGCGGCAAGCAACTGCCTTGCGGGTTGCTCCTACACGCGTCAATTTAGCTATTGAGGTATGTTTCAAATGCGTTGCCACATGGTGACACATGAAATGTCACGTTTAAGTATGGAGAAGTTATTTTGGCACTAATAGGATGGTGTGGGGAGGTATAGGGAATGTATTCTTTGAGGACAACAGAAAGTAGACATTCAATGTGGTAAAAAGGTTTTATTAACTTACTCTAAAGCGTCTTTGTATTCAATAAAGAAAGATTTTTTTAAAGGAATTGAATCAAAATAATGTAGACAGTGAATATTAAAAGTACAAGCGAATTGAGAACATCCTCCCTTTTGATGTCGGTTAAAAATGGAAATATATAAAGAGATCGAAATTGTTTATTAATATTTTAATATAAATTTCGCAGATTCATGCTCCAGTGCTGTTACTTCCTCAAAAGCCGTCGTCTCCAAACTTACTCGTCCTGAATATGGGTAAGATTTTAATAGACCTTCTGCACACTAGTATAGGTCTGAACATGGTCCTTATGACCATATTATACAAGTCATCTGTCACTGTAATTTTTTTAACAATTGCCGATAATCTTACGCCAAAAATCTACCTATGTAGGCGACCTTCTGATCGAGAACTTCTTCAAGCCCGTTCACGTCAGCCAGGAGGGCAGCAGCCCCATGCAAAGTCCAGTCATCGACAACGTTTTGGTCAAGCTGGTCAACATCACCCTGTCCAGGGCTGTGATGACTTTAGCTGGCACATTGGAAGTTCAGGTGATAACAAAGTTATTCTTCATTGTGATTTCCGATTTCCCGGGAATACCCGCGTCACGGGAATAATCCCATCATGTCAAAGCAGACCACAATCCTAATTGTTGTGTTGTTGACGTTGCATTATAGTATTATTCAGACGTTGTGTTAGTGATTTATAAAAATACAGTATTCTTTAAAATCAATCAAATAGGTATCTACTTATACATCAGTTGATTAAATAATCGAATACTATTTTTTTTACCCTTTTATATTTTTCGAGTTTTGGTTATTTATAGTTTATACCACCATTATGCATGTACGTAGTGAGAATCCAAGCTTTACTATTTAAAGTTTGGCAAAGTAAGCATCTTTATGTGTAATTGAAAAAAAGTATTAATTTCTTCAAATCACGGTGATCATGTTTCGATACGAGAGAACAATTTGCTGGCATATCTACTTTAGGTAATTTAAAGCAAGACTTCCTGATTATTCCAGGAGCCAATTCTGGAACCGATGTCGATCCGCTGTGATATGAAGCGAGCGGTGTGTTACCAGCAAGTCGCTACTACCACTGCCTACAGAGACCTCCTGCTCTGCGACGCCGATATCGTTATGGATACGGTCATGATCAACCTGGGTCAGAAGGATCTGGCTACAGTGCTGGCTGTGTACAGTGATAACTTGAGCGAGGGGAACTATATTGGTAATTTTATAGTTTTGAAAAAGATTTGGTTATTTTATGTCACAACGATGGATAGAACTGTTCGTCGTTCGACACCGTTGCCACAGCAGCACCACCGTCAAAACATCTTATAAAGGACTTTAATGAAATTGTACAGTATTCTGGTTTGAAGGAAATAAGAGTGGATGAGGACACTAATTTACATATATATATATATATGTATATATATATATATATCGAGAGGCAACTTATTTCTGATTTGTTACATTTGATAAAATAAATACAAATATATTTGATATAAGAAATAGATTATGAATATCTCTTAAGACATTTTGTGCTTCTTGTTTTACAGGTGGTATAGTACCCAGTTCGCCAGTAGAAGTGGCGCCCTCTGACGCAATGGTGAAGAAGTTGCAGGCGTTCTTCGCACAAGGAGAGCCTGTTAGAAAGGAATCAATGTTAAGGTTAATACAGTTAATAAATACATTTTTATAACAACTCTGGCAATGCTGTAGAAGCGTCTGACATACGGCAATGAATCTGAATTGAATTTAAACTGGAACTTATTTAATCAAAGCTGCTGGTAATAATAGAATGAACTGTTGAGTTGTAGCAAGCCAGGACCTATCGCTTAATATCAAAAACAATTTCTTTTGAGAAATGGCCTTTGCGCTTCTTACGGCAAGATTATAATAGGTGCGTTTTTGCTTACAAATATAACAATAAAATATAATTTCACAGATTCACATTAGAGGGTGTGGAATTAAAGCTATTTTCCGACATAGACGAGGTCCTCAGTTCTCCCGTGCGTGACCTGAACCATGGATTAGCGAAGCTCACGGCCGGAGAGGCGACGGTCCATATGGACTATTACTCTGACAAAAGTCTGGAGATCAAGGCTAGTCTGCAAAGCCTGCTTATCGAGGACATACGGCCAGATCCCGCTATTGTAATTAAAAGGTGAGTAACAAATCCATAAAATATAGTTAGAGTAAGCATAAATATAAAAAAGTAACTGTCGATTTAATTAACGTATTTTATATGATTTTTTAATTACATAATAAGGAAATATATCTTTAATTTCAGAAAATCGAAAAAAAAACTTGAATTTGGCCATAATTTCCAGTTTTTAACATTTAAAAAACTGCGAAATTTTTTTCATTTGATTCATACAGATTTCTTTCTCCTTTCTTTCTCTTTTGTCCCTTTTCTTAGACTCACATTTGTAACTATCCGATATTCTGGGTTCAAAATCTAAATTGATATTGATTTTGATTTTTGCATATCCCAGGATATTCCAGTCTCAAGGCGGTGGCTCCCGTGCCGCGGGGGGTATATCAGTATCGCGACCGCCTCTCCTGGACGCGAGCCTGCGGTACTCCGCTGCGAAGGCCGCTACTATCGACGTCAGGCTCGACCGCACCCGGCTGAACCTAGCGCTGCCCTTCTTGCTGCAGTTGGCGAGGACGTTGCTTGATGCTATGCCCGGTATATCTTTAAGTTATAAGTTTTTTCTTGACAAAAATATACGTTGTGCACAAAGAAAGAGTTCCGATCCAATGGTAGTATAACAAAAAAATATAGTAATAGACAGTTTGTAAATGCCTGCGTAGGCATATACAAGTTAAAGACATATCAAATCAAAGTATTGCTGAAAACCAAATTAGAATTATCGCGTTATCATTAAGCCGTACCGCGTAAACCGGTTTACCATTGGTCAAGCCAGGCTTGTTAAGCTTTTAGTGCATAGATTTGTGTATATACTTTTGATTTTATTACCGTTGTATTTACAATACAAAAAGTTAAATTTTACTTTTAAATATCACGCTGACATAACGGCGGTATTAAGTAGTATTGGAATTAAGGGTCTTTCTACACTTATTAGCATTATAATCAGTTTTTACGATGTATTACTGAATTCCTGTATTTTAAGGAGAAAAAACAATGGAAGGCGGATTGGTCAACCACGGATATATAGGCGATGGTCCGCCACGGACATCCAGTAATAGAGGTGCTCGGTTCCCTAGCTCTAGCGACTCTACTAGCGGATATTATTCAACTGGTAAGACATCAGATACGTTATTCTTATTCATGACATGTTATATTATTCATTTTTCATAAGAATAATTAATTTTCTTTAATTAGCGTAAATTGTTTGTTCCAAAGAGAAAAAGTAATAACCTTAAAATTGTTATAAATTTTGATAGAATGGATTTTAATGGAATATAGACATCATCTTACATAGTACAGTTATTATGTTAAGGGGACAATATGTCACCTTAACATAATAACCATAAATATATTTTTAATGTTTAAAATTCATTAGTTTCGGTTTGATGATAAAGTAGATATACTTATATATATTTTGCAAAAATGTGCTTTGTAGAAATAGAGACACGCGAACCGTTCTATTATGTGTAGATTTAAATAATACTAAAGGGGTTTCGGTCTATCAATACACTGTTCCTAAGTAACGAAGCCGATACGATTTACATTACTTTTTATTCAAAATAAACCCGAGGCAGTGGCGTAGAGTGGGCTTACGCCGCCTGTGTCGCAAGTTGAACTCGCCATCTATTCACTAATTTTATTTGGCAAAAAAAACGACAATATGAAACTTGACGACCAAACAAAACGACAATATCTAACTTGACGACAAAAAAAACGACAATATGTAACTGAGGACCAAAAAAAAACCACAATACAAAACGACCAAAAAAGAAAAGGTTGCCAAATCTTTTTTGCCGCCCCTCAAAATGTGCCGCCCGGGGCGGGGCGCCCCCTCCCTGCCCCCACTACGCTACGCCACTGACCCGAGGCACTGTTTTTATATGGATATCAATCCGCAAAGAGTTGAAAAAAGATAATAAAAAAGTTTATTTGTTGCAGCCACGTCAGTAACCGAAGAAATACCCAGCATATCGCTATCAGTGCAATGTCGGCAGCCCGAGATTATGTTCTTCACAGATCTCACGAAGAGCGAAGGCCATGCGTTGTTACTCCGGACAGAACTGCTAATCGATTACTCCTGCCACTCCAACACTGAGAATCTAGTAATATCCTTCGCTGGTCTGCAACTCATGTCCAAGTTGCAGTCTAAGCTCAAGAACCTGCCTCCTCAGCTGGTGTTGAGGCCGTGTGATGTCGAGTTTTCTAAGAGCTTTAAGAACGTGGAAGAGGGCATTAAGGTCCGGTTCTCTGTATCTGAGATAGATGTTCATATCGCCGCAACAACGGTTCATACTATTATGGGTAAGTCGTAAATCAGCCATATTATTACAGATATACTTTCTTATAAATTAAGTTATTATTTTTCAAACGGTTGCGTATTCTTTTCTGATTTAGTAGATCAGTCTCAGGTCCTCCACGCTTTTACAGTGGCGGACCGCCCCGGGCGGCACATTTTGAGGGGGCGCCAAAAACAGATTTGAGGGGCGGCAAAAACAGATTTGGCAACCTTGTTTTGGTCGTCCAGTTAGATATTGTCGTTTTTTATGTGTGGCGAGTTCAACTTCCGCCCCGGGCGGCGTAAGCACACGCTTCGCCACTGCGCTATTAGAATAATCCATCGAACCCGAGCTTTGTCATTTTCTAATCATAATTTATATAAGCATATACATATTGTGTATATTGGTTTTTATTTTAGTGTCTATTTACGTCTTTTACTATTACACAAACATTAATGTTTTTCGTTTATTTATTACAATATACTCATGATATCATCGTTGTCATGACGACCTGAAGCTGGGATGGAGAATATTTACACTATTAAGTCGATATATACTTGCATAAAATATTTTAAGTTACATAAAGGCCAAATAAATAATGGTACAAGATGGGGTTTTATTTGGCTTATTTATTTTATAAGTCTTGTTGTGTTAATTATATTTACGTTTATTTTTTGTTAATATTAAATTTAGCAATGTTACTAATAATAATCTGTTTCGAATTAAAAGGTTTGAAGATAATAAGCAAAATAAGAATAATATTAATGATGGTCCATAAAGCAATAGATTATTTTACAGACATTGTTGAAGAGATAACTTCAGAGCTAACGTTACCAGAGGAGAAGGAGACCTTCAATTTTTCCACATACAACATAAAGCAAGAGAAGCAAGACGAAGATCTCTGGTCTCCTAAGAAGTTGACTCCGCTAATACCGTACAGCATCGACGATCCTTACATCCAGCCGAAGTACCCGAGTGTTAAACCAACTGAGACCTTCACCGTGAATATACCAAGTGTCAAAGTCATGTTCGAGATTGAGCAAACTGTCAGAGTACCAGTGTTGGTGATGAAGGTGTGTATATGCATTATATAATGCAAGATTAAAGGAAGATATTTCTAGGGAGTTCATTTGGGGTTATTAAACGTATTTCTATGAAGTTCTTAGATATTAACTCGACTGACCCACGTGGCGGAGTGGTCATAACACCGGCAGCTAGGTTCTGGGCAGTCAGAAAGATATCTAAATGATGATGAATTTAGATTCAATGTTCTGGTCCGAGGTGATTGTGTATTCTTCTTTGTGTGTCCATGATACATACCACTCACGATACAGTAAAGAGTCCTAGTATGACATAGCCCGAGTAAGAGAAATAGAGTGTAGAAAACTTTAGCGTCATTATGACATTGGATTTCGTATTAAATTATGCTATTGCTATTACTTTTCAAAGCTATTCGCAATAACAGTTTTGTACCAGCTTTCAGCAGAAATGTCTCTGCACGACTGGTCGAAGCAGCTGCACGGTGGTGGCTCGCTAAGCCTTCAGGCTTCGGTATTCAATGAGAGGTTGGACTCATGGGAACCGTTAATAGAACCCGTCGTGGAAGACAATAAGCAAAGGCCCTGGGAGATAACAGCAACTGTTTTCCAGGTAAAGGCTAAATTGTTTCATTATAAGTTGTAATAAAAATAGCCGACTTAATGTGTTAGTTTAGCATAGCATAGACAAAAGCAGACATTTTGAATCTTTGTTGAAATGCATTATACTAAGGATATTAAGAATTTTTTTTGTAAACTTTATTGTATTCATTTTTCAGATTTTTTTCGAAGACTCTTTAAATGTAACCTACATAGTCTTTGTAATAATGTAAGTGCAATATTCTCTTTGTACGATTTCAGGCCAAAGCGTATCCCATATCATCACGATTGGAAACGGATACTAAGGAAGAGACAATGACAGATCAAGCAGTATCTGGAAAAAGTGTCAAAAAACGTTCGGAATTCGAACCAGAAACATCAGCTGATGAAGCTGACACTGACAATGAAATGGTCTTCATCAGAAACCCATATAATGAGAATAAGCGGTATGGTTTGAGGTTCAAACCTGGTTACATGCCATTTTTAAGAGCTGTGTATGCCGAAGAGTCTGATTCAGAGCACGAGAGTATCTTGGTGGATAGGATTTCGAATGCAATGGGACATTTGTTTTCTGAGTAAGTTTTACTAAGATTTTGTTCTAGCATGATAAATTATCTATTTAATACTGTTAGTTATTTAAAAAACATTAAAACGTATATAATATTGATATAAATATGTTTGTAACAGTTTTACATATAAGAAGTTTCAAGGTTAAAGATAAATAACATCCTAAATAAAATATATATATGGACAAGAATTAAGTTTGGCAAAATAAATATATAACTTACATTAAATATGAAGTATTTAAAACTAGTCATTTAACTTTTTTTATTAGAAGTGAATCAGAGCCAGATGGAGATATAAGCGATGATGAAGATTACTCATCAGCGTCGCAACAGAGCGCAGAGGAAGACAGAGAAGAGGATAACGATGAAGAGAAACCGGTAACATACATTGACGGAGAGGACAAGAAAAGGGATGGTGAACATAAAAATGTAACTTTGCAGGTAAGTTATAGGTAAAAAAAAAATATTACGGGATTCTGCATCTTCGTTACAATTATCCGGATATTAGCTGACGTCAATATTAGAGAGTTCTTTGAAAGGTTGAGAATTTGAAAGGTATAGCTTATAGTGTGTTCACGTACTATTAAAATATTAAAGAAAAGATAATAATGATAATAACAACAATGATACTAGGAGCCGAGCCGCGATCCCAGCGTAGAGTCCTGCGAGCCGGAAAGTCGGCCTTGCACGTACGTAGCGGTGTCAGCGCGCAACACGCTCAACGTGACGCTCGCACCGGCGGGCGCGCGAGCGCTGCGGGCGCTCTGCGACGCGCTCGCTGACCGCACCGCGCTCGTCAGCGCTATTGTCGCTGCTGATAGTCCGCTGCAGCTTGTTAATGATATTGGTGAGTGATACTAGATGTATTATAGCTGAGCAGTAATTCAGCGTAGAGTATTCACTTACATTTTCATGGTTCCACCTGATGAAATCTAAGAGTAAGAAAATAAAAAAAGAGATATTCAAGTTATTTTTTATTTGAATTCATCGGTCCTTGTATTCGTTAAATAAGTCGTCCAATTGATGAATTAAAATGTCATAAAAGGTTTGATGATATTTTTGGTAATTTTATATTTAGGTCCTGGATCAACAGTCCACTTGCGCACGCGTACTGAAACTGACTTGGCAGGCCATGATAGGGTGATTGCTATTGCTGATTACGACGTCGACATTAGCCGACCGAGTACCCCAGGTAAAAACGCATTGATTTGTCGCACCTTCGGTGCAACAGAATCACGAGTAGACAAAATTGTATAAGGCAAATTGATCGAATAAAACTTAAAACTTTAAAATTACAAAATATCCTGTTGGGACTTTGTTGCATAAAGGTGTAATTCTCCATGACAAGAACACTATTATACTTAACGATTAATGGAAATTGTAAAGATTTCTGTGTATTTTATAGTAGGTACTCTTGTTTTTTATTGGTAGTGAGTTTAATTATAAATCAATAATATTATTAAAAATTTATGATTGTACCTCATTTAAGGATGTGATACTTCTGGAGCAGACTTACTAGAAGATAAGAAAGAAGAAAAGCAAGAAATGACTGATGTTAGCGACGAATGGGATTGGTAAGAAACATAGTTAATAGAAGTCAATATTAATCACAGGGACATGTAAATTCATTTGATCCTCTTCATTTAATAATAGGCTTACCTCTTGACAAGTAATCAAATAAATAAAAAAATAATAAAAGTAACAGGGATTTGCTCAAACCAATTATATTTTGGAACCAGTTTTGAAGGTGGCTTCAGCGAAAATGCAGAAACAGCAACTGAAACGCGGACATCACCTGGCGTACCAGCGGGTGCAGCAGCTCTGCGAGCTCGTCTCACTGATTTGACGCTTGCAGTTCGATTGCATGATCTTGACCAGCTGACTGTAAGATTTTTAATAATGATGACTAGTTTAATTATTTTATACTTCATTACTATATCTTACCACTATATTACCAATTCTTACCAAGGTCAATGTAGTAGACCCCCAATAGATAAAAATGAGGTAATCAAAACTTCTCAAATGATATTTACAGGAATTTCGACCACTCTGCTAAGTTTGTTATAATAAAACTTACCGCTAATTAGGTATATGTTTTAAATTCAAGTTCGTGTTAGTAAAGATATCTTCTTTCGAAAATTAGAGCGTGTTAAAATAATTAACGATAAATTTTAGTACATATCGGATACTCACGATTCACAGTTTAAAAACGAACTAGACGTAGGGTTAATGGATTAATTTACCACTAGTACTTGTCAACGGCCATGTGTACATTTCATTGATAAAAGTTATTGAAGTCTTATTCCACTGACTATTAAAATTGTTTGCACAGATCTTGTGTCCTCAACGGTCAGTTTCGAAGCTGCACGTGCTTCACCCGAGCAAGAACGGCACTCGCTACTACATTGTCGTGGAAAGAACCTCAAAGTACAATAACAAGAAAATTGTCGTTAGATCACCTTTGCAGGTGAGTCACATCTATTTAAAAAACACAGAATGAAGTATTATTTAAACTGTATTTTTTTTAAATGTAATTGTAGTTTCACAAGGTGGTATACAGAGCGAGTGTATAGGTATAGTTTCGGAATAAGGGTATGGTTATCGACATTCTTTCATATAAGACGACCAACTTTGTCTTCACGAGAAGCAGCACATCAATGTTTGACTTCAGATAGAAACCCTATATGCTATCAGGTGTCCATGTGTGACTGCTTAATATTTGGTAGACTGCATTCTTTTATCACATTGAAGTAGCATACAAGCATACAGTCCACCTGATGGTAAGTAATAAGGAGACAATGCTGCCCATGGATATCCGTAAGCAACTTCATATAGAACAGGGGTTCTATCTGAAGTCGATCACAGATGCGTTGCTTCCGAGGACTGAGATTGTCGCCTCATATGTAATTGAGCCAGCAATCACACCGTTCCACCGAAGAGCAAAAACTTCTTCACGCTAGCAAGAAGTGTGGCGGTGGTACCTTCCCGGTAGAACTACACTGGTTTACCACCTTGAAAATGCGTGTTCGTATGCTACTTCAATATTAAAATTGCTTGTCAGGTCCGTAACGAAACATCCTACGCCCTGGAGTTGCTCTACCGTCAGTCGGAGCTGGAAGCAGCTGGAGCGGAGCCTGTTGGCGCCGTCAGGAACCCCTTCTGTGGCCTCTTAAGACTTGCAGTACTGGCTCCCCACGATACCTATAACGTTCCTCTGTATATAGCGTATCACTGCAAACTATACTTACTGCCTACTAACTTTGAGTGAGTATTTAGCTCTGAGTTAATTTAAGATTAAAGGTATATAGTTAAGAGTTTAAATTTTAGACTTCACGACTATTTTGATATGTGATCTTCAATTACAAATATATCTCCAGTTCCTATATATTTGCTGTTATTAATCAATGACCTTAGAAATACAAAAGAAAACAGTAAATAAGTCGATGGTTGGAATCACAGGGAGATAATATGTTGGGCAGGTATCTAACTTTTTACGGTACACTATTGGACAGGCATGCTAATAGGTGTGTTTGCTAATAGTCACTGCACCTGGCATGCGTCAGTCAATGAACGCAGTGGGTGTTGGCGTTACACATGAAGACGTTGCTGCTCCGGATTTTGTCACTTACTTGCCTTAGCTTTGGTAAAACAAGGATTCGTGGTGTTTAAAACCAACGAGGCAGGGTTAGGTTTGGGTTGTAGATATGATCAATGTCAGAGCAAATAGTATCTTTAAAATAAAATGGATCATATCATATCTTTAAAATATCTGAATATCATAATATATTATATTTTACAGGAATTATCAAGTCGGCAATCAAGGGATATGGTGGGCGGAGCTGGCCAGTGACATGGGCGTGCCACGGGACATCATATGTCCGGCCAAGTCTGAAACTGATCCCACTGTGTTTGCTATGAGAGTATTACCAGTCGAAGGTACCACATTATTACACATTTTTCCGATGAGTCATAGCAGCAGTCGGCAATATTTTGGCAACGCAAGTTACATATAAGATTCCAGAGGAAACACTTTTGTAAGAAGGCATTAAAATTTGTTGGCAAAAAAATGATTTGACACAAAGTTTGATGGCAAAAGTAATAGTTTTAGAAATATCCATGTGTCAAAAAAGAAGGTCTAGAAAGATCCGGGCTTAGGATCCCGGACCGCGGGTTGCCGACTGCTGGTCTTTGCTACCTTTTTATTTATCATTAATGTTAGTTTTAAAATATAGTTTTAGGGCAATCAATATAACTGTGAATTATTAGTTTTCGTTTTTGTTCTTAAGGTGAAATGAGTTCTTAAGGTGAGTGAGTTTCGTGAAATTTTTGTTTGTATCTATTAAATCTCGGACAAATAATCCTACTGTACAAAGCGTACTTTTAAGACTACCTTTATTTGTACTTCCATAATTCTTTGGGACAGATTACACTCTGCTTGTCTATTTTTTTTAAATATATGCACCTGAAAACAACTGTTAAGTTTGTTAAGCTTACGTACTTATGTGTTTATTTTCTCTTAGGTTTCCAGTCCCAGAAGGTTTCTAGATCTATTCCCAATCTCCTTCTCCGTATTCTACCCCCACTGGGAGTCCACAACCGTCTACCACACGCTCTGCAGCTCTCTGGCGATGTCATGAACATCCGAGTGGAGCCAGGGGAAAGAGCTCACGTATACACCATGAAGTTGAGCCAGTACCATAAGCTCACGCTTGACATGCATTACTTGGGGCTGCCTTGGACTGGGACGTTCAGATTTTCATTAGGTAAGTCTGAATTTCAAATCCTCATCACCATTCGTCCATCAGCTTTTTGAGGTCCACTGAATCAGCCTAAACTTGGGCCAGCCCTAAATGGCATACTTTAAATAGTTAACATAAAAAAATATGACAATTTTGTTTCCTACATAAAGTGACCACATAAAAATAAAATCTTCATCTAAATGAGTCAAGTCGTTAATTACTTCTGTAAGTACACAGTAATCTTATACATGAAGATCAAGCATTTTTGTAAATCATTCAATTCAATTCAATTTTAAACGTATTTATCAATGGAAAAATTTTAGGAATGAAGCATCAGTCTTCATTATTATATAATGTTATTATCGTCCGTTTAGACATGACAGAGAAGACGATCAGCATGCGAACTGAATGCGACACAGAAGGCAGCAACAAGAGGCTGTCGGTGTGCGCTCGGGTGCAGCTGGGTGCAGCTGTGAAGCTATTGCTGTATGCACCCTGTTGGCTTATCAATAAGACTGGGTTACCATTGCAAATCAAGGTAAGCTGACATGATGTCGCGAAGCGGTCATCATTCCATGACACGCTCAGTTCTGGGTTCGATCCCAGCAAGAGCGGTATTTGAACGATGAATTTTGATTTCTGTTCTCGGTCTGTGTGTCCATGTCACTAACGCTACAGAAAAATCTAGTGTGGTGTTGTGAGTGTACAAAGCGTTAGCAGGAGTGAAATTGGTGGAAGAATTATTTTATAGTCGACCTCGGTTTCCAAAATTCTGCGTTTCGTATTGTTTGTAAAAAGATTGTAGCGGCTATGTACTTACTTGTTATTTGACAAGACAAATATCGTAATATGTTTAAATAACTTGTTTATCGATGTTCTCACATCCTCACAGCCATTTGCGCTTTAACAGTAGTAATCCTTAGCCATTCCTACAGGGCCGTTCAGACGTATGCCACGAGCTTTCTGATGAGCCGCTACTGTGGTGCCCGGGGCGTTGCACAGACGAGCGTCTGCGCGTGCGCGTGCATGCGGCGGGCTGGTCGCGTGCGTGCTACGTGCGCGCCGCCGCGCCCGGCCTGCTCGTCTGCGCTAATCCGGAACGACGGGTTAACTATCGGATGTTGCTTGATGTAAGTCTAATGTGGGTCGATCTTTACATGCTAGGTCGTAATTACATATTGTAAGTTATTTTTAACTACCATATGTTGCTTGGTATGAGTAGATACAATATAGTTTCATCTTCAAAAAACTGGCTCTAAATACTGATTACGATTTTTGTTACAAGAAACGGCCGCTGCCCGTGGACATCTGTATTCAATTTCATATAGACAACAGAGTTTTTTTTATCCGAAGTCAAGGACCATCTTAATCTTCAGGAGTAGCAACACATGTTTGCTACTCCTGATGATTAAGATGGTCCTCTGTTATAAGTGAGCGAGTAGTCACACACCAGACCAGCAATTGATTTTAAAATAATTACATTGACATAGTGTGACTTCACGTTAAATTCAAGATAAATTAAAAAAAAAAATGGTTTGTTAGTTATGTCCTTTTGTATCTGAATGTCAATTGAAAAATTCACTTAGCAGTAGAAAATTATACCTTTTGTTACTATTTACACATACAAATAAAATACAATATAAATAATAACCAACAGGTAACCCTGTCAGAGTTGTGCCCAGAACTGACGAAGATCGTCACTCTTTTACCATATTTTCTCGTGTACAACGACACGAAGAAGCACCTACGCTTCATGGAGGAGAACGAAGCAGCCGACCTGTGGATAGACCTGGCCCCGCAGCAGTGTACGCCGTTCTGGCCACAGACTGACTCTATGTCGATGCACTGCAAGTTCCGCGACTCAACTGTTGTTTCTCAACACTTTTCGATAGCAAAGAATCATTTTACGGTGCTCAGGATGGACAAAGGGGTAAGTGATATGTTGGTAAATATTTTGATTTTGTAATTCAAATACTAAATCGATCCATAATGAAATAAATAATTAAAAGCCAAATGATAATTGGACTTGCACAGAGAGTTCGTACTAACTACTATCTATAAAAATATATTTCATCCATTAGCGTCAGTCTTTTGAGATCTACACCTGGCATACGTGATAGTGACTGCAGTAGGTATTGACGTTACAAGGGAGGACGCTGCTGCCCATCCCCTTAAGGAATATGTGACATCCAGGATAAGAGAAGGTTATTCATGGTGTTATTCATGACGACATGGCGCATAATATAAAGTATAATTATATAAATATTCTATGTGTGAAAGTCTATTAAATTTGGAAATGCAACTTTTGTTTCATTACATTTTATTATGGTATATACATTAACATTTTCTATTATAAATACAATATTTAAAATCTATTATACTTATCCTACGTTACCTTACTATATATACAAATAATCTAACAAATAAATATTTATAAGACCTACGAATAAGTTATCGTATTATTATGGATGTTCATTATATGTCTTAGGTCGTAGTGGCCTCTCCAAAGATAGTGTTCCATCATCATGCAAAGTGTACGCGGTTCCCTGAGACTTGTGGGTCCATATTTTGATGGCTTTAAGATGAGCATCGCTCTGATCTCGGGCTGATGAAGCCGGTGGTGCGGGTTCCACTGGAGGGATTTTTATATTAGTTGGCTGGCTGGCTAGCTGTCCGTGTTTACTTGATGAAGTTACCTGGAAAAATAAATGGATTCGTTAATACTTCTTTGCCTGAAGTTATCATATTATTTTGATGTTAACATACCTATTGTATTACTATCTAAAAGATTTTAAATAAATTGCCGTTTTTGTTGTTATGAATTCGAGTCTAACTAAAAATGGTCTCGAAATTACTATGCTCACATTAAGATAGCAATGTTTGGAATTCGTAAAGTATTTCGGTTTTCCATTTATCCAATTATAACATATATTCTTTATAATAAATTAATCAGTACGTACGGTATAATGGGGTACTTTATAAGAATCCACAGAGTCCAATTTAGAGTGATAGTTCATTAACGGTAAATCGCCTAAATTCTCAACTTTGTAGGAACTAGAATCAGCTTTGACAACTGATAAAACTTTATTTGTATATGAAGCTTCATGGTCATGTTCCCTTAAATTCGTTGGTAGTGGTAATTGTTCTTCTTGCATTATACTGCTATCAGTGTATATATTATCGCCAGTTCTATTCCATATCTTGTTTTGTTCATGGAGAAACTCATTAGGAAAAGAAAATGAACTTCCTTGTACACGTTCGCCTGATTGCAATGGTTCATTTGAATAAAGTTTTTGTTTGTTTATAAATAATGCTGTCGGTTCTTGTTCTGTTTTGAATGCATTTCGATCTTCTTTAAATAAATAACTATCGTTGGGGTCATTGTACTCATCGTCATAAGGTTTGAAGCTTTCATGTGTACTTACATAAGGTCCATTAAGTGAAAATCTGTTGTCGTTATCTACTTCTGGAGTGATACCCTTATTGACAATTCTACTTTCATACTTGCCATCAGGTCTGCTATTAATATAATTGAGCCTTTCATATGACTGTTTGTTATATTTTGGGGATTCCCTTTCCCTTTCATTAGCAAATTCAATTACTTTATCTAAATCCTGTTTTGATAGGTATTTAATTATATTGTTTATGTCCTCATCTCCTAGCCCTCCACTTGTAGGTCGTTTACTAACCTTTGATCTCAAGTTCGCTGAGGATTGCTCGTCATCATCCATCATGTATCCTGGCGGTGGCGTGTACGAGAATGCTCCTTTGATAGGGAAGGACATCGGAGGTCTCTTATAAAATCGCAACGGAGGACTGGAATAGTATTTAGCTCTCTTGATCCTTATAAAACCTTTGGGCTCACAGCCATAGCATTCTCCACTGCGAGTCCTTTCACTTTGAATTTCAATCACAACGCACAAAATTATAGCAAAACTAAAATAAACAAGCTTCATCGTTTATTTGTGTATGTGGGCACGGTCAACAGAAAACTACAAAAGTGAAATTGTGTGTCAAATCTTATAACCGCGGAGTTGAAAGCGGCGGGTGTGAATCAAATTAGTGCCTGTAAAACGTTCGTCTACAAATGTCGGGACAATTACCTCACTTCCGGTGTACCACTTTCGTTGTTAATGGTACTTAATTCAATAGTGTGTTATGTTTCTTTTAAATGTTCTTAAGCGAATTTTTTGTTTTTATTACGCCTACATACATATGTTTACTTGCGTAAAGACTGCTTAACCAATTCACTGACTATGCAAAATAAGGTAGCGGAACGCATATATTAGTGCAATATTTTATAACTTTCTCTTCGCTTCCGTAAACCTAAGTGTATGAATATAATAGATATTTCGGTCATAATGTTTAGCTGACAAACAAGAAAGACGTAATGTAGTATGTGAAAAGTAATAACTATTTCACTGTAAAACATTATTGCTTCACAGCCTTACTTTTTTATTAATATGAAGTAGGAAACGAGCAAGCAGCCCACCTGATGGCCGCCCATGGACTTTTGTAAGCAACCTCATATGGAACAGGGGTTCTATATTAAGTCGACCACAGATGCGTTGCTACTCCCGAGGACTGAGATGGTCGCCTCATACAAAAGTGAGCCGGCAACCACACGCAAATAGGTGTGGCGGTGGTACTTCCCCGTTCGAACTACATCGGTTCTACCACCTTTAAGAATATCTTGCCTGACAATAGAATAAAATCGTTATGCAAAAGATCCCGATTAGCAATTAATTTCATAGGATTTAAACGTTTTGACAATTAAAAAGTTTTTGACAAGATTTAGTATTCTTATTTTTTATTAAGATAAAGTCCATACAATGTTCATAAATTCTTGTACCCTATATTAATAACATTTAACATGAAGCTAATATATAAAACTTACATAAATAATATAAAAATAGCGTTCCATTCCAAATTACATTACTTAACACTCAATATTACGTCTCCACTTCTCCAGTACCTACCTATCTTATGAATGAACAGTCAAGCCTCTTTAGAATTGTGTTCAGGAAAATGTTGTTGCTGTCCCATACATGCTGGATATTCTAACAATGATGTACTCAAATTTCTCGTCTACCCGTATACAATCAAATACAATCTAAATTAAAGAAACAAATTTATGTTTGTTTAATTTATTCCTTAATTTGTACTTTGCACTGATTCCTAAATTGTTTTTGCACCCTACCTTTTCTTTCAGATTATACTCATTTTATTTCCGCACCCTAAGGTTGTCTGGAAGAAATCGCTGTTTAGCGATAAGACCGCCTTTTGTATTTTTT
>DWNE01000820.1:0-25350 GCA_018249875.1 Cecropterus toxeus | reverse complement strand
GTTATTTAAAATTTAAATTATTCTACTGATTTGATTTAAATTACTTTTTACATTCGACTACTATACTTCAAGTTTCAAGTTTGCAAGAATATAAATAAATTAAGTCAATCATTTGGTACAAGATTAGATTATATCTACTTTGTTACGTTCGCTTGGTTTTTATCAAATTATGAATTTTAAAAATTACAATTATATACTACTATCTACTTCTTTTAATAAGTAGGTAATTTTTTATCTAAATAAAATAAATTAGACTATGTTTCTGTTACAATTTTATATTTTAAATACTTGTACTCTTATACAAAATCCTTTTTATACATCATAAAATTATTTCATTCACATATTAAAATCCTTATTAAAACTAAAGTTAAAAAACTTGTGTTAGTGTTCAGTATATCGAGCTCATCATCGATGTGTGTAGGAACACGAAAAGAAAGTAGGTAGTATAAAAATGCAAGCTTTATTAAAAATTCAGTCTAAATCACAGAAAATAATACAATGTTTATAAGTAACTAAAAAAATAAAACATCAAAAAGCTAAAAGATACACTTCCACTTGTTACGATAAAGTAGAGCGATCGTTACATTAGTAAATACTGATTAGGTGGGGAAGCGGGGTGGAAGTTAAGGGTACAGTGAGGAAGGGACGGGTCGGGAGCCGGGGCGCTACACGCGGTATGAATAGTGGCGGTATTTGGTGCCGTAGGGCAGGCGGCCGCTCGTCGTGGACGAGTAGGAGTAGCCCCCGGGGCCGCCCAGGCTGCTCGAGCGCTCGCTGGTGTACGAGTACCCTCCGGGCCCGCTGCCCGTGCGGCGCTCCACCGTGTTGCTGTACGACGAACGCTGCGGCAGGCCGCTGCCCGTCGACCGCTCCGACGTACTCGAGAACGAGTACGAGTACTGCTCCTCCGCGCGGCGCGGCAACGGCTCGCGGTCCACCACCACGTAGTGACGCGGCGTCTGCAACAACCGCGCCCTTAGCACCGCGCTCGCCCCCGCGCACCCTCGCACCGACTCGACCGACCCGACTAGCGAAAGCGACACACGACTCGACTCGACGCGGCTAATACGTGGCGTAGTTGCTGTAGAAGACGTGGCGGTGCACCGCGCGCTGCGGCAGGCCGTGCGCGTGCGCCAGCGCCACGTCCATGTGGTCGCGCGGTGTGGCCAGCGGGTCCGCGTCGAACGCGCGCTCGCGCTGCCCCACGGCCGCCAGCACGCGCTCCCGCGTCCGCTCGCGCGGCGACACGTACGGCGCCAGCGGCGCGAGCTTCGACTCCGACATCGGCGGGATGTTCTGCTTGGTGACGGGCTCCAGGACGGAGGCGCGCATGCCGGGCCGCGTGCGCCGCCCGAACGCCGTCACGGGGTCCGGTACGAGGCTCGGCCGCGGCACGAACGGCACCTTGTCCCAGTCGCCCGCCCGCTGCAAGCGGAGAAGTCGCCGTTAGTCGGACGGCCGGCTCCAGCCGCGTCTATATTTGGCGCGCTCGGTGGCTCCGCTTTCCGACACTCCGTTTCTCGATACGATGTGACCCACTTGCGGATCGCTATTGTGACGTCCTATCGAGCCCTACTCTTCGAAACTAAATTGAATCCCTAGCGACTGGACATCGATTCTTACTAAGCAATATGTTTACAAGCATTACCACGACGCTGGCCGGTACCACTAGGGGAAATCGGATATGGCATTGTACGACCGCTACACTAAGACACTCGAAATATAAACGAGAGACATGGAAGTGGCGAGGGTCGACTTGGTGCGAGGGGCGTCCGGCTCCCGGGAATAGAGTGGAGCGAGGTGCACGCTCAATAGGTGTTAGAAGGCAGCGGACTCACCGTCACGCTGTAGCTGGAGGCGGGCCTGTAGGGGCGGCGCGTAGTGTAGAAGTCACTCTCGTAAACCATGGTTGCTGCTGTGATCGTTCGACTGTAACTCGCGACGGTTGATCCTCGACTGGGGAGCGCGCGCGCAGCCGCCTCGGCGCGACGCCGACGACCTTATTTTTAGATCACTGTCATTGCAATTTTCACGTCATATCTTCTCGGCTTTTACTCAGAATTTTAAAACTCCTCGCTGTGATATCACAATTGGGTTAAGGATAATAATGCTGCGAAACAGATGCAAAGGTAATCTTATGAAATTTGCTGGTATAATTAGGACATTCCTGTCTTCCGATGCATCGCACACTTGAGTATTTGTCTTGAGTGGGAATATGGAGGTTGAGCATAATTAGGCGTTAATGCGTTACAGATATCAGCTTCGTTTATAATTAAAAATCTTTAATTTAGCTTGCAATGTTTACAATCATGAATGATGACTGAGTTGGCACACGTCAGCGCTGCCCACAAACATTGCCTTGTAAACTGTTTTGGGTCGAGAAATTGCGTTTTAATCATCAGTTGTTTATATTTATAAACCAATGGTAATTCCGGCGGTATGTAAGCTCTACGTATTTAGTTATAATTTTTTATCCTGTAACGATGCCACTACAGTTTTTATTGCTCTACTGAATGGAATACTGTAAGTACCTACTACCTATTGACACAAATTTCAGTGATCAATTCGATACTTTCAAAATCATGCTATCGATGTGACATGATAAGAATAGTTCGACGTACTTAGGGATGGTCCCTTGTATGTCAGCTTTAAATAATACCATTCCCTTTCCTTCCATGGATGTCGTCGAAGACGACTTCGTGTTAAAGCCTAGATTATGAGTAACAGCATCTTCCTGTGTAACATCAGCACCAACTGCGGATACCAGAACGCCAGGCGCGGTGACTATTGGTAAAACCCTCGTTAGGCAAAGCCTACACCTAGCAGAGACGTAAAAAGGTTGATGGATAGCTCAAGAATAGCAACGGATCGGTAACAGACGTTGGACTCTTAGTTGGGGTTGATAAAAGATGTACAAAAATAGTAGCAAACACCTACCACTGGGTGAATGCTCGTTCAATTACATCGTATATAACGCTATATAATAAGACATCAGAGAAATGATTATTTAGCATTGATTTATTTCCAATTATATTTTTTCTTATACTTCTTTTAAAATTATAATGGCTCTGTCCATAGACAATCACCATACCTCCTCCTCCTCTTATCTCATCTCTCCTCTCCTCGCCTCACCTCAACTCCCTCGCCACTCCTCACCATATTAGAGCATCTCACCACCGCTACGTTACACATATATGCCCATTTCATAATATATCTACTAGAAAATACGGGTTGAATATTACTCAAACCGCCATAATTAGGTATCATATTGGTGTATTTTACTTCGATCTCCCAGGTACCTACGTAATCAAAGGCGACTCATTGAGGTCCCTTTCACAGCTAATTTCTATTAATTCGAATATCACGAGCATCGCAATAATCAACGCTGGTCGCAGAAACTGTAGGCTTCCTAATTCATGATACCAAACAATATAAGACGATCAGTCATTAGCTAGTCGACGAAAGGTTACCAACACTTCAGAGCATATAGGGATCTACAGACTCCACATGAGCGTAATTGTCGTATATACTTTAGTTGCTCTTGTTGACGGATAAATTATGACGCCACTAAACAAGCGGGCGTTAGACGCTACCACCGGCTAAAGAATTGTTGGCGAAGAGGTCGTCAATTTTGATATCCCCTAAAAAGGCATTTACGGTTTTCCGAAGACCGCTTAAAATGTTACGAGTTCTAATCAGACACGATCATCATCATAGTTACCCTTTACTAGACTGATACTAGATCTACTGTAGATGTGTTGCGTATTGCCACTTCAAGTAGCCTGCGAATGAATGAGATTGTCTACGAATACGCCCATTATTCGTTTACAAATATCAATAACGTTATGATATAAAATCATCAGTCTAGCCTGTTTGCGATGCTGAAATTCGTTAACTAAAAAATTACATTATGTCCTACCATCGATATTATAAGCTGTCCATAAACAATGCTCCGTAGACATCGAACGTCACACTCCGCTGTCGTAGCACTTGTTGAAATTATCCGCATGTATCCTTCACAGTACCACCAAGTATCCTTTTACGAGATCTTTTGAATAACGAGCATGCAAGTTGCAAGCATGGAATTAACATTCCCATATTATTGTTCATAATAAATAGCCTAAGTAGTTTTAAGATTGTTTATACTCAAGCAATCCACAAATTACGTCAAAGGGGTTCCCTGAGTTTTGACGTTCCCCCCCTGTCTTTGTACAGCTGGTCAATTGTGAGACCTCCTCCCTTCTAAGTTTACATTATGCAAATTTATACATAGAAATTATTAAATTGAAACAGCAATTCCTAAACTATAAATTATATTTTAATATTTATATTTGTAATATGACGTCATGAAATCCTTCCCCTTGTCACACTTAATTGATCCCTTCCCTCCCCCTGATCGTAAGTCGTTAATGACCACCAATGTGATACCCATGACATTGCAACGTCAAGATAATGCGTTGCAACTATCATGAATTTGCTTACTTTAATTTAAAACATCTTTGTTGGGTAACACATCAAATATTCACAGCTTTAATATGTTTAATTTTTATCTGCCTCGTTTGTATCCAGGTTATTTCACTGGTCTCGATATTTTTTTATTTATTTAGAATGTTATGCAAACTATAATATTCAGTTTGAAGAATGTGTTTTAAAAAATCACCTCGCTAATATATAACCATCAGGAAAATTCGTAAAACTGTTTAACTATCATCATATCAGTAATAAAGGGCTTATCTAGAGAATGATAGTTAAACAGGAATGTGAAATATCTTCACTAGGTACTTAAAACAATCTTATTTTTTTCATATATGTTGTATGAAGGAATTTTGTCATGGCAATTGTGTACTGAACAAAGTTCATTGCTCTTAATTTAGTCTTAAACTAGGTGAAAATAAACAAGCAACATAAATAAAACTGTTTTGCATTCTACTTCTAGGGTTTTGTATGAATTTAGGTGCATCAGATGTGATGTGATATTTGAACTGAGTAAATATTTCAGACAGGGTATCATAATGGACCTCTCTAATAATACAACAATCAAAAGTATTATTCAACTTAAACTATTTATTTTTCCTTTTACAAAATGACGTTCGAATTTACAATAATTTTTCACCATCTGACTGTATACGCAGTCTTCAATCACAGAAGAGTGCACTGCCGACGTTCAAATTTGGACCCAGAAATAAACACGATACAGTGTATATAATCGACGGCAAATCAAACACCCGGTGTCCCAGACCCACTGCTTTATTGACTCACCAGTGTTTCCATACAATAAATCATAACAATTCAGGTCAAACAAAACAACACGTGCCGAACTTATAATAATTATAAATACGTCAAACGGTCTGGCGCGTCGATCGAGGAGTGATCGGGAACGGCTCGGTCTGCCGCGCGGGGCGCTAATAAATATCGACTTATGTACACGAGGCCACTCGCGAGCTCGCGACACTACTCCCCCTATATATTTATAACGTTTTTTAAAAATTTATAATTTATTTCGTTACGTCCTATCTATGTAGATCGACTAACAACACCGGGGAGCGACCGAGGCCGCTCCGGGGCTGAGCCGCCCTGCCCGGAACAGACAACATGCAAGCTGCGAGACGCAGACACTTCACTCTATCCACTAACGAAATTGTTGCTAAGTTACATTTATGGTTCACTTACGTCTACAACATAAATTCGCTGTATAAGTAATACTTGTACCATAGTAATGAAGGCAGTCGATAAGGCTGTATATTATTATGTAGATATACACGGAATACGTTTGCATGCTGTCTGTTAAGATAAATGATTCCGATACAATGCTATACTTAGAAAACGAGTGGAAGATTTACAAAATGAATTTATCGTTCACGTGAATTATCTCTGAATCTGTATTTATTATCAAAACAATCGCTGCATGTAAATTTTTCTATAGATATAACAGAGTACACAGAGTAGAAAAAAATTGGAACGGTACTATAATTATGTATTCTGAGTAAATAAACATTTGATGATAGAAGATCTATCAAGTCAATGTAAGTTAGACTAAAGGCTTAACTAAGATCAGTTATTGTCGTGTTGAGATATGTTACATGTGAAAGGCAACATAGACAAACAGATGTTCATATAATAACTAGATCGAAATAGATAATAACGTCAATACATATATATTTGAGGCAGGTTCCTAATGAGTACAACACAGAACCTAACCGATAACAAGTGTATAGTGTAGCGGAGAAGTGGACAGCAGTACAGACTAACCAATTTTATGTATTACAAACTTTAGCACATAATTTAACTAGTTCGGATATCGGGAAAATAAAAAAATGCTACTGGTATACAAAAGTTTTGAATTCGCGTTTCTAGCTCTATAACAAACCAATTTTACTCGCTTCTATTTATAGTCCGAGTTTCGTTTAGTTGCGGTCATTTGTGTCGTTATAAAATTTCATTGTGGTCCAACTTTAGGTATGAATATAGAAAAACAACTTAATGCATTGTACCTTTCATCTATCATCTATTGTCAGTTCTATTTTGGAGTCCGTCCTTCATATAAAGGTACATGATTCATAAGTCGTGCGCATTATATTCATGTGGTAGAAAGTTACTATTGTATAAACTTGTAGCCTTATCAGTATAAGTTGTCTCAATAAATATTTAATGTAAAATAACACTTAACTTTACCTCCCGCTCTTACAAGATTTAATTTAACTTCCAATGTTTGCTAGCTTATTCTATAATTTGTGAACGAAATAGAAAAGCCGACGTCTTGTATTACAATCTTTATCGAGACAAGCTATACATTACACAGTAAGGTTAGTTGAATTAATATCAACTTGGTTGAAACATATTGAAATTGTGAGCTAATATAGTAATCTTAAAAATTGGCAACATTAGGCATTACATTTTCATGACGTGTTGACACCAATTTTAGAAAATATGGCCCTTTTGGTTCACAATTTCAACCGTTCTTATTTCAAAACACCAGCTACGATATTATCCCGATTAACCTTAATAATAAATATACTTATTATGTGTTATGCCTCATTTACATTATCGCTAACAATCTTCAAAATAGCTTGCTTAATAATGACGTATATGTAAACTATTGCGCGCCTTAAAACCGATGCCGAGCGAAGAGCAGACGAGCATGAAATACGCTAGATTAAGTTATTCACATTGTATCCAGGCGTATCCGTTTTAACTAGTAAATAACTTGCTCGAGTATATTCACTATTCGTCAAAAAGTTCGTCTATTCTCCGCGGGGTGAAGGTTTTACGTGAATCCAAGGACTGTGGACCTGTATTGGACATTTACACACTCCCCATTATAGAGTTACCTCGAGTCGTCGGCGAGTATCTAAACGTTATACTAAGCAGGTGTCTGATACAGCAACGAAAGGACTATGGGCTCGCGCGTTTACATACACCTCATTACTTGGCGAGCTACCGAGGGTCGTCGGCGAGTTTAAACATAGCACTGAGCGGGTGTCGTGACGTGATACAGATTCAGAGATAGGTGTCGGCAGGGCGGCGGCGGCGGGCGGCGCTACTGCGAGGGGTACTGCGCGGAGGGCACGGAGGCGTACATGACGGGCTGCGGCGCGCCGCCCCACGACGCGCCGCCCGCGGAGCCCGCGCCGCCCGGCATGCTCATGCGGTAGCCCGCTGGAAACGATACAAGGGTTTGTTTATTATGCGTACAAAAATACATTGGTAAAAAATGTATGTAACATTGACGACCCGCGTGGCCGAGCGGTTACCAAACGCGCAGTGGGTCCCGGGTTCGATTCCTGGCCAGACAGGCATCAGTCAGACAGGCAGGAGTTTAGATTTCTGTTGTGGGTCTGGGTGTTTGTGTATTCGTCTTTGTGTGTCCATGACACAGGAGAAAATCCTAGTGTGGGGATATGAGAGTAGAAAGCGTCTTATAAAAAAAAAATGGTTGAACTACAATGGTTCTACCAGTATTACCAGTTTAGTATTTATTTCATTGAAAACAATCAACTCGGTATTGCAATTAAAGTTAATTTAAAAAAAAAACGCGGGTAATCACAGGTAGCAGTAACAAATTAACAGCCATGTGGATGACATTATCATTCTAGCTTACAAAATCAGAGGAAGTTACCTCTACATTTATACTCTTTTATTATTCTTATCAAAAAATGCACATGGGTTACCAGGTGGTAGAACCACTGTAGAACGGGGACGTACACATGCTACACATATTTCTAGCGTGAAGCAGTTCTTGCGTTTCACTGGAAGGGTAAGGTTGCCGACTCAGTTATATATGAGGTAACCATCTTAGTCCTCGGGAGTAGCAACGCACCTATAATCGACTTCAGATACAGACCCTGTCCTATATGAATTTTCTTACAGATGTCCATGGGTAGCAGTAACCATTTACTATCAGGTGAACTGCATACTCAATTGCTACTTCATTTTGTAAAATAAAATAAAAAACAAAGCGATTTTTCATACAGATTAGACACAATATAGATTAGATACAGATTACGTATTTGTACTGAACAAATTATGAAAAAGCATATAAAAACATAAAAAATAACGTGACATGAATTATAATAAAAATATATATCGAATAGATAACATATTTCCTTTGGGAAGTCCGTTAAAAATAATATTATATACAGTGCAATAATAATAGTAAATCTTCAAGTTTCATTTTATTCTTCTACCTAGAGCATAGTCAATTACTAAGAAAACCAGACCATATATATAAACTATTCTATAAAACCAAAACAATACATGCATACAAATACTTCCATCTCTAGATTCTCCTACAAACTTCGTATATTGTACGAGATAAGTACAAGTTTGTACTTATCTCGTACAATAGTACATTTAGTCACCTGATTTAAACCCTCAAGAGATACCTTCACAAAACATATGATAAGCAGACAAGTACACGCCTCCAAAATTATGATACACCATCACATATATTCGTCGATATAATACATTGTAGATATAACTCTAAATGGTTAGAGAACTTTATCTATGAGCTGCTATTCAGCACGTTTCGCCAGTGATAACAGCTCACGCGATAACGAACGATACAGTTATGATAACGAAACTATTATAAGGATGCATAATTTTTATCATGACCACTTTTTCTCATGATATATAGTGTAGGCATAGAATATGTATTGTAGGCATACAATGTGTATGTGAATATAAATTATCGTGTTTTATAGCAATTTAATTACCCAAAAAATTTTGACAACATACATCCATACACATAATGAAAATGATTCTCGCGCGTTTCTGTACATGACATAGATTTCCAAAAAAATAATAGTATGGTGTTCTATAAATTTTAACATAGTCCATCTGTTTGACTTTGTCTTTTTGTCTTTGTTTTGAAATGGCATCAAACCAAACGAAACCAAATTTAAGTGATTGAAAACATTAACAATTTAGTATTTATTTCATTGAAAACAATCAATTCTATCTATATGTATTGCAATTGAAGTTACTTTTTAAAAAAACGCCGTTGTAATCACAGGGAGCAGTAACAAATTAACAGCCATGTTTAATCAGGGTCTGATGACAGAATCATTCTAGCTTAAAAAATCCTAGGAAGTTACTCTATAACGATACTTATTTATTATATTAATCTTATCAAAAATGCACATAGGTTACACAGCAGATAAAAATTATGCTTTCTTTACAAAGGCCTTATCTTCGTAAATAATACATTTCGTGTCTCTCTGCAACTATGTCATTTATTTTTAATATGAAGCAGTAAGATAAGAAATATTGGTCATCAACTACATTTTTAAGTACAATTGGCGTAAATAGTGTTATATAAATGCCAAAAAATGTAATATACATATCCTACTGCATTTTTAGTAACTGAGCTACATTGTAATTAAGAATGACTAGTTGCGCCTCGCAGCTTCATCATCATTATTTATAATGATGAAGAAATTTAATATAATTTAAATTTTAAGAATGACAGAGTAGATGGATTTTAATGAAACAAATACTAAATGTTACCTCCAGACAAGGACTATAAAAATATTCAACCCTCACAATTGAATTCAGTGTATTAAGTACAGATACGAATTTAAACACACAGACAAAAAATATGTCTGTAACAAACATAGAACTAACAAATATAAAAAAAAATATTATTACTTTTCTCCATCCTCCATTCATTTTTGGCATTCTTTTATTACATTAATACAGGTAAAATGAGATAATAATATTTACTTATAATACTCATACTGATTCAAGTTTCATGTCAGTTCAAGGTCATAGAAACTGCATACAACTGCAGAGGAGTAAACTGCATTTGGCTGATGATAGAAAGCAACCATTTCCATTCTGAGTCTAGCACAAGAACCTTGTTAATAGCCATTAATTTGCGATCTTGAGGGAACATATTTGGCAACATGTTCTCATTTAAACGGCCTGTACTATATACACGACAATGACATCATAAAGTGTAGGACAAAGCTTGTAATTAATACATAAGAGATGGATTTCTGCCAAACGTTCAAAGTAATGGAAAAACAAAATGTTTCATATTAGTACATAACACATATTAGTCATTGTTTACTGCATGTGATTTTTATTTATAATACAGGAGTAGAAAATGAGCATGCAGTCCACCTGATGATAAGTGGTTACTACCGTCCAAGAGCACCTGTGATCAATCCCAAATAAGATAATATTAGTTAGTCTTACCTGAGGCTGACCACAGACGTATTGTTACCTTTGAGCACTTAGTTGACATGTCTCTGATAAGAATGTTTCCCTTTTTACTTCTTTTTAAAGTAGAATGCAACAGCGCGTAACTACTATTAATTAAAATAGGTGTGGGAGGGGCTTCCGGAGTTTAATCACAAAGGATTAAGTGTATGTTTCATTCAAATAAGCATCTAAAACATTAACGTAACCGTAACTAATTAAACATACATATTTCTTGTCTGCTCTCTTTGTATGTGTTTCAGGCTATATCCCAGACGTGCTTAAAAAAATCTTCATTTTGTACAATAAAATCTCTAAAAACAAAAAAAATGTCCTTATTACTGACCTGCTGCTGCTGCCTGTGGGCTGCTATAGGCGGCCGCGTACTGCTGGTAGTAGCCAGGGGCCATGTAGCCTTGTAACGCTGGATAACCCTGAAAGCAGAAAACGTCAAGGCATTAGTGTCAAACAGCAAACTTCTTGGTTCCTAACGAATTCTTATTTCATCTATATTTGAGATTTTTTTATACATAAGACAGCAGCAGCAAGCGATCATGCAGCATCTTGGTAACATGGTAGCAAGTGATCATTGACGCCCATGAACATCTATCCATCTATCTATGAATCAATACATTTTATCTGAAGTCAACCACAGATGTGCTGCTACACCCGTGAAATAAAATGGTCGACGCAAATGAAAGTGACCCAGCAACCACGCCCTTCTGTCATTTCTCAAGAACGGCTTCACGTTAGAAATAAACGTGACATTGGTACCTCCACAGTCAAACTAAATTCGATATATATTATAAACCAAAAGATATTATACAATACGATTTTTGTTTGGACAAAAGTTACTTTTACCCCAAAACATATTTTTAATTTCCTGAACATTATTTGTAATTAATCAAATGAAGATTAGCATCAAAGCAGATTATGTAGAAATTAAAAAGTATACATTTAAAAACAACATTAGTTGTTTTTAACAACAACAACACAAACCAAGATATTTTTAATTATATCTGTCTTTGTGATTTTTATCTCGGTCACATGATTGCAGTATTTAAAAAAAAACAAATGTATGATGACGTGTTATTGGCTGGGTCCAAAGAAGACTTGATTAAAATTTATAGTAAGTTTTGGCCTCAATTTATTCAGATTGTTGTTATAATGGCAGACAAAGAACACAATAGTTTCGGATTTTGAAAAATTGGGGATATGTTACATATTCAAGCCTTCACTTGTGTTGATTTCATTATACATATAGCATTGGACGAATCGATTCGAATCCAGAATCCTTTGCTTCATCTTTTAGGAAAATAATGCACTTCGATACCATTAGTGCCTATTGTACATTGGTACTAAAATCATGAAAAAATGTCCCAACAAAAATATATCTCATATTTTATTAACTTTTATAAAGCAATGCAAAGGTTATAATAAGGTTCTTTGATTTGATAAGTCATACCTATTAAAGATATTTACTTGAAGAAGAAGTTATTCTTCTATGGCGTAATTAGTAAATAAACTATTAACATTGTTAAAAACATTAAAACGTTTTTGTTAAAAAAGATCAGTAAAAGTATATATATTTTCAGAATAGTCAATTTACTAGCTTTCATTTGATACCCATATTGTCGTGATAGTAAAAAGTCGTCCATTCCCCCCCCCCCCTTCTCCTATTTGCGGGCGCTATTTTTGAAAATAATATAGCTTACTAGCTGTGTCAAGCAGTGTTACCCCCGTTTATCAGAGAACAATCTATTAAAAACAAACAAACATAGTGTAATGTTTATATAGCCTAAAGCCCTCTACGATAAATTTACTATTCAACCCAAAAATATTTTTTCAATTCGAACCAGTAGTTCCTGAGATTAATGCGTTCAACCAACCAAACTCTACTGCTTTATAATATTAGTATGTCACTTTCCAAACCGAGACGATTGCAATGATATGTCATACGTCACAAGCCGTCAAGCCGTTTGGACTGTGGCGCATGCCAAAGAAATGGTCATACATGCAAACAAACATACATACAAACCCTCGAAAAACATTACCCTCCTTCTTAAGTAGTCGGATAAAAATATGAATACAAACTAATTTTAAGTTACCCAAAGACTAATAGCTAAAAGCTGATGTTACACTGAATATTTGTGTTACATCGACGCATGAACATTCGTCCAACAATAAAAAATACACTGTTGTCCTAAAGGACCTAAAAGGAGAACTTTAAAACACTTTCGCTTTAAACGTTTTCTACACACATAGCCCCACAGTAGGATTTTCTCCTGAGTCGTGGGTGCCATGGACGCACAAAGATGAAAACACAAACACCCAGACCCGGAATTCAAACTCATCATTCATATGTCTGTCTGGCCGGGGATCGAACCCAGGACCCATTGCGTGTCAGACTACGCCACGCTAGTCGTCCTTCAAAATTCAAAAATTTCAATACTATACAAATGTTAAAAAAAAATACAGACGAATTGAGTACCTCCTGCTTTTGGAAGTCGGTTAAAAAAAATGTAAATAATTATATCAAGTAGACTAGCTATATATAAGACAATTAGTTAAACCCGTTAAATACATACAATTAGATACAATTATTTCTCATTGTATATACCTGATGGGTCAAGAGGCATTTACACAAATAACTTTAGCATTTGATTTACTAATCTACAATTTCCAAGTCATATTTACGCAATGTAATTACTTTTTACTACTTACATTTACGTCTTCTAAAACAATTGGTGTAGTTTACACCTTTGTACCGGGGATGTTATGGACATAAAATTTCGGATATGGATACGGATATAGGAATAAATTTATATCAATTTCGGTTACGATTACGTATATAAGAATAAAATTATATCAGTTTCGGTTACGATTACGTATATAGGAATTATCTCGGTTTCGGTTACGATTATGGATATAGGAATAAAATTATCTCAGTTTCAGTTAATATTACGGATATAGGAATAAAATTATATCAGTTTCGGTTACGGATATTAAGTTTTTAAGGAATTTTAAACGTAAAATACAAATAGGTAATAATTTGTTTCAGTTTCTATGATAAAATTTGCTATTACAATTAGTTATTATTATTGTTACCTAATCAATTTTAATTTTATTTACTAAAACAAAAAAAAACATGTCTCGAAACATATTCGAATTTATCCGAAACATTTATATCCGATACGGTTACGGAGCTCCATAACATCCCTGCTTTATACTACTGCTTTAACTTTCATTATTAATCAGGATTTTTTTAACCGATTGTGTCAGGAGGGTAATGTTTTTCGAGCGTGCGTATGTATGCATGTTTGTTTGTATGTATGTCCATTTCTATAGCACGCGCTACAGCCCAAACGGCTTGACAAATTGTGACGTATGGCATATCATTAGAATCGTCTCAGTTTGCATAGTACCATGGGATATATATTTTATTATTTTACTATAGAGATAATATAGGTATCAAATATGCTAGTCAATAGACCAATCTAAAAACTCATATAAGCGTTAAATTAAATATGTTATCATTATGAACAAAAATTTCGTTTTAAGCAGTCGGGGTTTTTTGTTATAATGTTTTTAAGATGTTACTAGTTTACTAGTTCAACAATTGGTTACAAGGCTTCAGAAAGTGTGTGTGTGATTTTCACCCAAAAACTACTGGTCGAATTTTGCTGAAATTCTGCACACATTGTTTATAACATAAATTAACACAGGATATTCAGTACCATAACTAGCTAAAATATAGTATATGTATAAAACATTTATAGTATTTTATGGACACAACATAACATGTAGACAAAAATATACTTATTTTAACAAGTCAATACTTCTTATATTTCCTGTTTAAAGTACTTACTTGTAGAAGCACGACACTTACACTTGTGTCATGCTCCTATTAAAATTTATGTAGACTTAACTTTCTTTCTTAGTAACTTTGGATACGGAATTGATGGTTTATTTCATTAGTTTTCATTTCATTTTCGATTTTGAAAATATAGTATTTTTGCATTAATTGTTCAATAGTATGTAGTATGAAGACCGGAAATATAGTACAATACTGTATAATATAGTACGGTTGGCAACCCTAAGCGTGACTGAGTCGCAGGAACAAACTAGTATGCAATAATACTAGGGTACTTCTATTATGAAGCTCATTTGGTGGCTTGTAAATAGAATTAACATTGGATGTTACTTTAAACAGACCTAGAAATTGAAAAGGATCCTTAGCAACAATCATGTGTGATTAACAACTTGGTAACAGCAAAATAAATATTAGGGAACTTCTATTATGAAGTGTATTGGTGGCTTGAGAATAGAATTAACATTGAAGCATAAATATAACAGAATTAAAAATTGAAACGGAGACCTAGAAAGAATCTAATGCGATTTCTTTCTTTGCCTTATATTTGAAAAAGTTTCTGCAGTTTTGCTGACACAGTTTTAGGCCTAGGGAACATCCTTCATTTAGATATTTGGCACAGTATACAAATATCATAATCACTATCACTAATTAAATTAAAAATAATATAATATCAAATGGAACATATGCCAATTTCCTGCTTGTCAAAGTCATGGCTGGAATTTCCTATTATGCTGGGCTCCAAATAGCACATTATAAATATTGTATGATGTTTTATTGTGTTATTTCCCTAATGTTTCATTATATAAATTAAAAAAAATTGTACCTACGTCCTATATAAAAAATTACCCCAGTCCCATCAATGTCCGTTAAATCTTATATGAAATCATCCTCTAGCATAACATTGCTTTTAATTCTATAGAAAACATGCAAATGGTTAACAAGAAGTGATAGTTAATAATAGGAATATTTTTTATAAAGGCAATATTTATAATGTTAAAGCAGGCCAAATTTGACACAGTATTCAATTAAGTCTTCAGAATCTATTAAGGAATTCCAAAGCGATGCTCAAACATATATAAAAACTTATTTATATGAATAAATTCAACAAATTCATTACATCTTTCTTCATCTTATGAAACGATCAGTAATCCATGCAATTAAATGAAATTGAATTGGGTTGTGGTTAAAGGAATTTGAATTTTTGGACTTAACATTAATTATATTTGGTACATAATTTTCAAAATTGCTAATTTGACTATAAATGAAATGTATTACACCAGTACTAAATAAGATGCAGAATTTGTGAAGTAAATCACTACTATTTTTGGTTATTGGTTTCTTTTTAATTGCATGAATCTTGTTAAAACAGAGGAAAACTACCAAAAATTTATTGTTTATCATGAGTAACGTTTATAGTAATATTAAACGTTTAAAAATAAGTAATTAATATCTTACTGGAAAGAAAGGGCCTTTTGTATATTTAGGAGATAAAAGGCAAAAAACAATGCTATTTGCTATTATGTTATTATTTAACTACTTTCAATATACAACTTTTTATTTTATGCATTATTTTGCTGTAATAAACCACTGTTAATTATCAATATAGTCAATATTGCATATTTTCTTCGTTGAGTCATTTACTTTTATAATTTCTCAGTGTTTATTTTTCCTTTCCCCATACCATATGGCTTGTTAGTCCTAACTAATATACCCAAACAGCCACTTAACATACATTCGTTTATTAGTTTTTGTTCCTATAAGTCCCAAAGAAATAAAATACAAGAATCTATAGAAACCTACACAGCAAAAAATTCCTTAGAAATATTTATAGAAAAAGACCACAATAATTAACTTAAACTGCTTATCACCTAATTAAACTGGTTTTAACTTATGCCAAACTTATTTACAGTACATTGAGAGCTTACTTTGACATGCTTACCACAATCTATACTAATATATAAAAATTTGTTGGTGTGTCTGTTTGTTACTCATTGCCAAAATTTTTTTTTTTTTTTTTTAACTACATGTCCGATTATGAGATTTTGCATGGATGTAGCCTGATGAACTTATATTCGATACTTTTATTCTTTGTTATTATTTACTTATTTTGATACTTTGCTCGATATCGAAATCTAAATTTCCCTATTTTGCACTATTTAAAAATGGCGACAATTTTTATGTCCCATAGCGAAGCATGAGCATTTCAGTCGGGTATATTTACCTGAGGATACCAGTATCCCATTCCTTGTTGATATGGGTAGGGGTATTGCGTTTGTGCACCCATTGCGGCAGGCGCGGCTGGCGCACTGTTTGTGGTCTGAAATATGTAAACATAGACTAGAAACAACTATGTTACAGTGCTATAAGGCAAAGTATATAGCTTAATAGAAAATTTCCCATTTTTATATATTGATTTTTTATTAAGATACATTTTGGAGGTAAAAGTAACCTAGGCCATTGCCACGACTTGAGAATCCAATTAAAATCAGCTTAGCCCTATCAGAGGTTTTCAAATTGGAATATGTTTCGAAATATAATTAAGCTAACGAGTTTATTAAATGATGTATTTTGAAACCATGTACATTGAATTCCATTTAATTTAAATTAAACATTGAATTCCAGTTCATCCATTTGTTTTGAAGCATATTATCCATTATGGATTTTTATTGATCAAAACTGTATTATTATTGGAGGTTATTTGTATCATTAGATTAGAATGAAAGCCACGCTCACCTGATTTTCACCACCTCCGTTCTCTTTCCCCCAGAAACATTTGACTGTGTGCCCGCTAATTTCTGTGTTATGTGTTGCTTCGATTGCATGGGCCGCAGCCTCCTTTGTTGTAAACCTAATGAATGCATAGCCTTTATCCCTGAATACTCTAATATCCTGTATCTGACCAAACTGTGAAAATGTGTTTTGCATCAATTCTTCAGTAATAACATTGCTTGTGAAACCACCACAGTAAACAGTCGTATTTGTCGGGGAGCTCTGATTGTATACCTCGTCGAAGGTAGGCTGCTTGGCTCGCTTGCTGCTCGGCGCTCCTTCGTTGGGTCTGTTGGTCGGCGGCTTACGTGTCGACCAATTGGTACGTATGGAACGCGAGCCTAACCACTGACCGTTCATCGCCTGAATAGCTGCTTCGGCGTCAGCCTTCTTTACGAATGAAACGAAAGCATAACCCTTAGATTTGAGCGTTTGGGGGTCCCGCACTATTCGACAGTTTGAAATCTCGCCGAACGGTGCGAAAGCTTCTCGTAGTATGTGAGTTTCGATCTCTGGCGACAAATCGCCGACGAATATGTGGTGATGGTTGCTCGTGTCCGTCTTCGGCTGATTCCCAGGACTCGTAGCCCAGTTAACCTTCATTTCCTTGTCGAGGAATACTCGCTTGTTCATGGCGGCCAGGGCCGTAGCCGCCGCCGTGTGACTTGTAAACTCGAGAAAGGCATATGGATCGTTACCGGGCTCGCGAATTATTTTACAGCCTTTTACTTCGCCTATTTGTCCGAACAACGCGCATAGAAATTCTTCTGTCACACTCGCGTCTAAATTACCGACGTAGAGAGTTTTCGGGTGGCTTTCGTCTCCCATATTAGCTTATATCGTAATCTAGCAGTTACTTTATTACGACTATGAACACTAATATCGAAAATACTCACTAAACAACGTGTTATTTCATCACATAAAACATTGAATGACGGATAAAAGAAAGAAAAATGTCGCAAACAGCGCCTAGAACTTCTCGAAAGACGTTGCTGTTGACTCGTGAAACGTTCACTTTTCGGAAACAAACGCATCTATAGACGAATTTCCGGTGGAATAATTTTGAAATCTTGGCGGGAAGGAATTTAAAACTTAAAAAGAAATTGTTGTATGTCCTGAGATTTATCTGTTTTCCAAAATTTGAATGAAACCAGTTGTTTTATGTAATTTTAACTCTCATTAATCCATTTATCTTTAAAATAACCTCAAGAAATTGTTAAAAACCATAACCAATTTAAATTGTTATACATAGACAATGTCTTAAACTTTTCCGGAAACGAGTGTCGTTTGAAAGTTTATGAATCATCATGGATGCTGTTTCAATTACACATTCTTTTCTTAAGTTCTAATATTTCATTGGCTAATAGGAAGTCAACGTCAATATTATCCAATTGCACGTTGTTTAGTGGTTAGATTATCACCAATAGAGGATAGAGTAAATAACAATAATTATCTTTTCACTATGGTATAAAAATTACATGCTATTTAAAATTAAATTACAAACAATACTTTTTGATTTTATTGGACGTTCCGCTTGTTTAATATTTTTGACACTGGAATATGTTTGACATTGCGTTTTAAAAATGTATTGTTTGTTTACTTCATATCTTCATATCTTTTTTCTAGATTTGGCTTTTATTTCTTAATATGCTGAAAATAATTTACATCTACGTATGACATATATTTCGTAAATACAATAGCATTTAAGTTGCATATGTTCACATTTAGCGGCAGCGACAATAAAACACGAACAATTGGGCAATTTTTTCCTCCTCTACCACAAATATTTAATCTGTGTTTGACAGCTAGTTTGATTATATGACAGAAAGACAGGCTGAGTTGTCATGTCACACCATGAAATAAAGTTTTGAATTTGTTTAAAAATCCTTATCTTGGGATGTGCAATTGACTCAAATTATGCTTCTAATAGTTAAAACATAGCTTGGCCTGTGATCTCTCTGTTATTATTTTGTTAAAAGTTTCTATCGTACGAGGTTATAAACCGCTACTGCAGTACACGTATGCAGTGATTCTGGTGTAAATACGTGATTTTTGTGAATTTGAGTGTGAAATGACGTGAAACGAGCCCTTGGACAAGAGATACAATGCTACCGCTCACGCAGAAGGACACCCGGCTCCCGCGCGGCACGGTTTCGGGAATCCGCGAGAAATTTCAAAATTGGCTAAGACTGATTTATTCTGATAAAAATTCTAGGAATTTGTTCCTTTTCCTCCTTTTGAATTTGTCCTTCGCGTTTGTTGAACTCTTCTATGGAGTATGGACAAATAGTTTAGGTAAGCAGTATGTTAAAATATTGATTTAATGTTCACCAATTTCAAATTTGTAATGATATTTTATGTGTACCATAATTTGTTTTGTAACACTTCTTTAAGCCTCGATGTATATAAATCGAGAATCCTGTATTGAGTAGAAATATGAATTTTGTAATATTATTCAAACTCAAATTCGTTCCAGGTCTTATTTCTGATGCATTCCATATGTTCTTCGACTGTACCGGGCTGGTAGCGGGACTGGCAGCCTCCTTAGTGTCCAAATGGCGGGCAAACGAGCGCTATTCATATGGATATGCCAGAGCAGAAGTGCTGGCCGGATTTGTGAATGGACTATTTCTGTTATTCATTGCCTTTTTTATTATGAGTGAAGCTGTAGAAAGAGCTATTGAGCCTCCAGAGGTAAGAATATTGTTAGTCTTAGAAGATTCACTTTGTGCTTTGTATCTGTTGCCATCACTTCCACACCTACCTCTGTCTTATAATAATAACATTAAGCTCTGTGTTTACATTTGAAAGATATTGTATTATAGTAACCCCTTTACACACATCATTCCGACTCAATCTTCAGTGGTAACAATGTATGGCTGATCTCACATAGAACTCAAATTCTATTTGTACTTGATTACAAATAAACATGGGCAGATGTAATCACTTACCAACACGTTAACTGCATGCTAATTTGCTACTGTAGTTTTTATAAAAAAAATTGAAAGTGATGCAAGAAGAAGAGTAACATGTTGTATCAGCCCTTCTTGAAAACCTATGTCACAAATGTTTGGCTTGCTTTATGAATGTTTTTGATGTCTATAAGTATTTTAAAACATATTACAGTGAATGTATTTACATTTTCAGAACACTAATCTTGTCACCTGCGCAGATCTGTTTGAGGCACCTTATGCTTGTTTACTTTGGTTGATTTGTTGGACCCCTTTTCACGAGTATAATGCGGCACTTAACACTGCTTTTACACTACAAAAATCTCTGTAGTAGTTTTGTCTCTTAAAGTGAGGATGGTTCTGATCCCTTTCATCGTCAGCCTTTTAAGGCCCGCAGCGGGCCTGACATAAGCCTTCAGTAATAGATTTTTGTCTATAGTCACTGCACCTGGCATGTGTATTCGTGAACACAATGGGTGTAGATATTGCACAGGAAGACACTTCAACCCAATTCAACATCCATTGAAAGAGCTAAATTGTACAGCCCTAATAGCAACCCTCCCTGGGTTGCTATTAGGGCTGTACAATTTAGCCTGTTAATCCAGTTAAAAAAAGTTTGCTTAGTTATTTAGCTAGCTAACTGATAGGCTTAGCTAATTTAACCCGTTAACTAAACTGGCTTAGCTAATTAGCCAACCGTTTTCCGTTAGCTTAACCGCACAATCTATTTTAGCTTAGTTAATTAGTTAGATAGAGCTAACTGGTTTTTTTTTATTTACAGATAGGTTAAAGAGTCAAAAATTATATTTTTTATTACGAAAAAACGGAAAACTATTATCATATTGTTGTGCAGGTTTAGTAAACCGGTAAAGATAGTTAAGCCTATGGTTAAGTTAGCTAATTAACTAAGCTAACTTTGTAGCTGGCTTAACCGGCTAAATTGTACAACCCAAGCTTGCTACAAAAGGCTGATTCCACAAGGCAGTCATTCACAAAATTCCAAATAGGAAATGTCAATTATTTAGTGTAAAACACAAAAGGATATTTTTTGCTGACTTTTCAAATAATAAACATTATAGTATGTCCAATGAGAAACAGCCAACCAATTGATTTGTACAAGATCAATAATTATCAATTTCCTTACCTTGGTGATTTTCAGTAGTAGCACGCTTATCTACGTTGCTTAGTGATAAGGTTTTTCAAGTTGTAACTTAATGTATTATGGACCAAAATGTATAATGCGTACTATTTTTATCTTTATTGTACTGATGAAAATCATGATAAGATGCACTGTACAAGGCAAATACAGAACAATATTAATCTTGTAAATGTATAAAAATGTATATTAACTATATCTGGCCTTTCCCCCATTGTGGGGGAAATCTTCGGGACCCAATGTCTTGTAGTTTGTAGAGATTTTCTTGTAGTTTGTAGAGATTTCAATTCACTTTTTGTAGACGAGAGACCCTTAAAGGAATTCAATTTTTTGTTTATTAGTTTATTTCTTTGTAGAAATTCAAATCCTATTGGTAGGTTTCATATGCAAAAAGCAAAAAAATCATTGGAATAAATAATTGTTTGTATACAAATAAGCGTAAAAATATTTGGGTTAAGAGTATCTGAAAAAAATATATAAATTTGGCATTTTTTAACGCAGAGGGAATTAATTTGTTCCATTTGTAACTAACTAATCTAATCCTCAAAGCAGTCACAAAATTGTTTACCTCGATTGAGAAAAACAGATAAACAATAAACTTTAACTAGCAATTTCGAAAGTGCTATTACGTAACTCATTTTACTGAAGAAAATTATGTAAAAATAAAATTGTATCGAGCGAACGTAACGAACGATTAGAAAAACGCTGTTTCAAAACAAGCCTCTCGTAAGGTATGTCGACACGGTGTCTATTGGTCAATTTGTTGTGAATATTAAGGCACGTATTGTATTCGATTTGTCGCCCGTAGGCCGATTGTTCAGCTAATTTAAGTTTTATTTTCTCAACTTGTAATTGTCTCCACGTTGCAATTTGATAAAATAAAACAATTATTATCTAAGAGAAATTACGCCCATTGAAACAGTTGCCAAATATAGAATTATGCTTTTATAATATTGTTAAATTGAAACTGCCTTTTTTATTTGCGATTGTTGCCTACATGACGTATTACACTGTTGGGCTTATATATTTTGGAAAACATGATACTCATTCATCAGTAAATATAGCAGATATTTTTAGTTCTATGATATCTTGATTTTGATCCATAATCTTGGCATCTATTTTTCTCTTTGTTTATATGTAGGTATAAGGTACCTAAGTATTTTTCAGACTAGTATTTGATCTATCATTCCTAATTTGAAAACATGCGTGTCTGATAATTTATTTCATATACAAAAGACAGACAAGAATTAAATATATGTATAATGCATCTTATCATATATATTTCAGGTAAAACATGAACGTCTCCTCTTAGTATCAATCATGGGTTTCCTCGTCAACATGGTGGGAATATACGCGTTCCACCACGGCCACGCGCACGGGCACGGTGGCCACGGCCACTCGCACGGTGGCCACGGCCACTCGCACAACCATGACCACGGCCACTCCCACGACGACCTCGAGGCGCCCACCGGGGCAGGCTCCGCCATCATGCGTGGAGTCTTCCTTCACGTGTTAGCCGACACTCTAGGCTCCGTCGGTGTCATTATATCCGCGATCCTAATGAGAATGTTCGGTTGGATGCGGGCGGACCCCATCTGCTCGATGGCGATAGCGCTGCTCATCGCGGGCAGTGTGTTACCGTTAGTGCGCGACTCGGCCGGTGTGCTCATGCAACGGACTCCAACGGCAATAGAGCGGTTGTTGCCCAACCTGTACACGCGGGTGGTCGGGCTGGCGGGCGTGCACGCCGTCCAAGAACCACACTTTTGGACTCTGTGCAGTGACGTTCACGTCGGTGCTATCAAGCTGGAGGTCGCGAAGGGCGTCGACCCTCGCTACGTCACGGAGCAAACGGCGAGAATATTCCGGGAAGCGGGCGTCAAACACTTAACGGTGCAGTTGGACTACTCGCCTCTTTGATCCTGTGTATCACAAATGTACATAAACCACAAAGTGGACCCTATTGTACTGTATATAAGGCATGTAATTTAATTTTGTATTGCAATAGTATCAGGTAGAGTGAAAATTAGCAACATTCAGAATTAAATAGTTATCAGATATTCCAATTGTACATTTTCGTATGGGCCTTAACTTAATGTTAAGATTTTTTACACTGGTATTAATTTTTATCATGTTTCGGTGTTGTCAGATTTACAGAAGTAATGGTAGATAACTGTGATAATAGGGAACTTATGTATTTTCAGAATTATAGACTCAAAAAATTAAAGTCACAATTTTCGTCATGGCTGTTACTAACAAGTAAAATATCGGTCAGTTTTTTACAAAGCAAAAAAAATATTTAACATTAACAATTACAATTAAATATTGTTAGATATTTAATGGATACAGCTAATGTGATGTGTGAAACGAAAAATATTTCCTGTTATCAAACTTTTTACAAATTGATGTTTTCATTTATAGTCCCTAAATAGATTTTTTTGAGATGACGGTCAGCATTATTATCAAATAAGTTTGTATGTATGTGCAAAATAATAAAATAGAAAAGAACATAGAACGCGAACTACTCATAAATTCAAGAAAGGCATTATAACAATATGAATTTAATTAATAAAATAAAACCACCCCACAATAGATTAGCACAATAAATTATTATTCCCATTTTTAGTTTCTATTAAATTTATTTATGAGATTTATGATAAATTTTAATTCTCCGTAATATTTGTTGTTGCATCTTAGTGTTCTATCTGCCTTTTTATTACAGACTAAAGTATTTTATATCTTTCGTTGTTTTGTTGTAGACGTCAATGCAAAATAGTTTTATTCAAAATGTATGTATTAAAAACCAAACAGTTACGGCCTGTGGTCGACACAAGTGTATAGCATAACCACACTGCAGTATCTACCATCATGGGTAGTGATGGAAGTGTGGTTAGGCGTTTATAAAAATGAAGCTGCGTATTTATTTAATATGCACCTATTAATCATTGTATTCTCACTAAAACAATACAATCTTTGAAATTATGTAGCAGAAATTTATTTAATTATTATTAGTGTATTCGGAATATAAAAAAATGTAGAACAGGCATCAAATTTTTATTAATTAGGAGTTTATATAAAGAATTGAAATAAAGTAATTAGATTTCGCAGAATAGTGGTAATTGCTTTTTAATTAAAATTATATAAATTGCATTATACATGATGTATTACTTGTGACTATAATTATACCAGTATACTTTACAGACTAGTGACAAGTTAAATCTGAGATTTACGATTTCACAAAAAAAAATATAGATTTGCGCTCTCTACATTTTTTGTATATTCCTAGTATATTTTTTTTTCATAAATTTTTATAGGTCAATTTTTATTCTTTATACGAAAAATTTTAATTTTTAAACCGCAACTGCTATGTGGTAGTTTTATTGTTTATATAAGTATTACGTTGTATTTAAGTTAAAACTGCATTCCAAATCTTGCGATTACACTATCGAAATAGCGTGCAAATTGTGCTGTAAACAAATACCCGCAATCGGTAAATTAGTGCATCATTGTATATGAAAAAAGGAATATGCAAAATATAAATTACGTACAAAACATGTTTCCGTTTTATTACTTAGATTTTTATATTTATACTAATTTTTATCTATATATTTATCTAACATTAAGCGACCAGTGTTGCTAGATTCGTGGTCAGATTTTTCTTTGCTAGTTTTATTTTACCAATTTGTACGGATAAACAACATCTCTGAGACGCGCAGACTTAGGGCCAACTGAGATGAACGTTTAACATAATTAAAGGTGGTTCGACTTCGATGGCATAACCACCTTGTAAATTTCTGCCTAATAACAGCAATTAAAAGGTTTTTTTTTATAAATATGAAGTAGCAAACGAGCAAGCAGCCCACCTGATGGTAAGTGGTTACTGACGCCCATGGACATTT